>ML100872.1:14099-32337 GCA_003697995.1 Taxidea taxus jeffersonii | reverse complement strand
TTAAGAGCACACAACATGGAATTAGAGGGTCTAACATATATATGATCAGAGATCTAGATAGTTATTATAGGAAGAATGGAAAAGACCCAACATATGAAGGGGATAATTACTGAGAGTTTTTCTGAATTATGTAGTACAAATTCTTAGAACCAGACAGCCAAACAAATGGCAAGGAGGATGAAAAATAAACCCACTCTGAAATTTAAAAAAAACAAAAAAACAAAACCACAGAGACAAAGAAAATATCTTAAAAACAACAGAGAGAAATGACACATTATTTACATGAGATAGTATTTAGACTTTTCAATAGCAACAATAGAATGTAGTAGAAAATAGAATATAGTCTGTGTGCTGAAAGAAAATAACTCTTGATGCTGAATTGTATGTAGAGAAAAATCTTGAAGAATAAAACCTAAATAAGAACATTTCTGACAAATATAATTAAATGACAGATAGCCTCATTAAAAGCTGTCCTAAAAGATAAACTTCAGGTAAAAGGAAAATTATCCTAGGTGGAAGGCCTGTGGTGAAGAAAAGAATCATAAACAAAGAGAGCTGTATGGGGTGGGTACACTAAGCAAACATTGATTGTATAAAAATAATACCTGCTGGTTTTGGAGTGGGATAAACAGAATATAACCAAAATAATTAAGAATTGGGATGGGGAATCAAGCAAAAATGTTCTGGGTTCTTGTGATTCTTGGGAAGGAGACAATACTATTAATCAGCTTTGGGGCGCCTGGGTGGCTCAGTCAGTTAAAGGTCTGCCTTCAGCTTAGGTCATGATCTTTATGTCCTGGAATTGAGCCCTGTGTTGGGCTCCCTGCTCAGTGGGGAGTCTGCTTTTCCCTCTCCTTCTGCCCCTTCCCCATACTCATGCCCTCTGTCTCTCTCTCAAATAAATAAATAAAATCTTCTAAAAAATCAGCTTTGGATTTTGATACTTTATATCTGTGTGTTAAAATTGCTAGGGTAATGACAGAAAAAGAAATACAGAGCATATAGCATACAGCTTTCAAACAAATGGAGGAGATAGAGTGGGAAAAAGAGACTTAGTCTAAAAAAATGGAATAGAAGACAATTTTTAAAGAGATCTAGAAAATAACAGGGAAATAGAAATACACCATAAAAATGATAGAAATAAATCTAAATATAATGGTTATCATTATAAATGTAAGTAAGCTGAACTTTCCAATCAGAAATCAAAAGCTTAAGACTGATTTAAAAAATTAAGCTAAATGCTATTTATAAAAGGTATACTTAAAATATAAGCACCCATGAAGATTGAAAGACAAAGGGTGGAAAAAGATAACCCATGCAAATTCTAATGAAAATAAATCTGAGATCACTATGTTAATTTCAGATAAAAATATTTATAGAGATAAAGAGAGTCATCACATAATGATAAGAATTCAAGTTGGTAAGAAGACATTACAATTCAAAAATGTATCCTTTCTTTGCAATTTATGCAATAAAAATAGAACTATTAGGTAAAATAGACAAATCTCCCATAGTATTTGGGATTTTACCATACTTTTCTTAGTAACTGATAAACAGTGATGAAGTGTATTATAAGGTTATAGAAGACTTGAACAACTCAGTTAACAACTTTTTTAAAAATGGATATATATGTGGATCACTGCAGCCAGCAACTACAGAACACACATTCTTTTTTTTTTTTTTTTAAAGATTTTTATTTATTTGACAGACAGAGATCACAAGCAGGCAGAGAGGCAGGCAGAGAGAGGAAGAAGCAGGCTCCTTGCTAAGAGAGCCTATGCGGGGCTCGATCTCAGGACCCTGGGATCAAGACCTGAGCAGAAGGCAGAGGCTTTAACCCACTGAGCCACCCAGCTACCTCAGAACACACATTCTTTCAAGGACACATGACACGTGTGTGATCAACCACCATTTATTGAGCCCCACAGCAGGGTTGGCTAGTCTCAATGTGTCATTACTATATAGACCACATTCTCTGACCACAATGCAATTATATTATAAAACAATAACATTAAGGGATGCCTGGGTGGCTCAGTTGGTTAAGCAGCTGCCTTCGGCTCAGGTCATGAACCCAGCATCCTGGGATTGAGTCCCACATCGGGCTCCTTGCTTGGCAGGGGGCCTGCTTCTCCCTCTGCCTCTGCCTGTCACTCTGTCTGCCTGTGCTCGCTCGCTCTCTCTGACAAATAAATAAAGTCTTAAAAACAAACAAACAAACCCAATAACATTAAGCTAGAAAAAGCCAAATGTTTGGAAATTAAGAAACATGCATCCAAGTAAGTCATGTGTGAGAGGAGAAATCACAAATTATTTAGAATTGCATGACAATAATAGTTTATCTATCCCAAGTGGGGTATAGCTAATTAAGTACCTGGAGAAAAGTTTATAGACTTAAATATTTGTACCAGAAGATAAGAAAAGCTCAAAATTAATGAACAAAAGCATCCTGTTTTAAAGGACAGAAAAGCATAAACTCCTTAAAAATCAGAGGAAAGAAATAACAAAGATAACCATAGAAATGAACAGAATGGAAAACATACAGTAGAGAAGAGCACCAAAGTCAAATGCAGATAATCTGAAGACATTAACAACATAGCATCTCTGGGAGGACTAATGTAAACAGAAAGAAATCAAACTAAATTAGAAACAGAAGAGGGGACAGGACAGCTACCAAGACTGTAGCGATAAGAGGATGCCTCCCCTGGGGATGTCCCTTGTGAGACCACGGACACACAAGGGCATTTCAGCCCTCAAGTTTTCACTGTCACTGTGTTCAGTGTAATATCTCGAGGAGATGCTGCAGGGAACATGCTGAGTAAACCCAAAGGTAAAAGAGTAGACAGGATGGGTGGGTTGTCTAAGAGTCTAGAAGTCTCCTACTAGAATTTGAAGGCTTCAGTGACACAGGTGGACGGAGAGCTTGCTGAGAGGCAGTTGAGATGGCAAGAGCAGAAGGCAAGAGCAAGCTTGGGAAGTCAAGTAGATGGGGAGCTAGGAGGCACTCTCCCTCCACAACCCAGGCGAGGAAGTGGTGGAGGGTGAAAAGAATGGGGAAAAGGTTGAAGTTTCAGTGGTGGCCAGAGCTTGGGAAATCTTTAGCTTTTTATGCTATCTTTCTGCTCTGGGGTCTTGTCTCCAGGCTGCTCCTGATGGGTCCCCCCACTGCCCTCTTGGTATTCCTTCTCATTTGCCACTCCTCTGGTATCATTACTCACAAGCAGAGCCTCCAAATCTACAAACATAAGTGACTATTCTCACTCCCAGTGGTGTATGAAAACTCAAATGACTGACCTCTGTTCCCTTTCAGAATCCTTAAACTTGACTTGATTTGACGTCCTTTCTTTATTCTTATTTCCCATTCATACATTTGTTTTTTCCTCCCTCCTTCCTAGCTCCTCTCCCTCCCATGCTTCCTTTCTTCCTTCCTCCCTCCCTTCCTCCTTGCCTCATACTTCATTCTTTCCCTCACACCACACATTTGCTGAGTTCTCACTGTGGTGTAGACCAGTGATCAGCAAACTTTTTCTGTGAGACTAGCTAGTAAATATTTTAGGCTTGGGGGGCCTTACAGTCTCTGTCACAACGACTCAACTTGTTGGGGTTGTGAAAGCAGCTGTAGATAATTTATTTATGGGCAATGAAATTTGAATTTCATGTCATTTTAATAGGTCACAAAACATTATTCTTCTTTTGATTCTTTCCAACCATTTAAAAGTGTAAACAACATTCTTAGGTCGTGGACCATACAAACAGACAGTGGGCCTGTGGCCCATAGTTTAATGACCCCTTGTGTCGAATCCTAGGAAAAAAAAAAAAATAGAGTCTAAATGCCAGCCCTGCCTTCCTGCATCTGTGCTGCTATGGCACAAGTCTGTGACACCCTTGTGTGTGAGCTCAGGTTAGAAGTAAGTGGCAGCAGTAATGAGGAGGAAGGGGAGGTTGTCTCTGGAGGAAGTGACATTTTTACTGCCCCTTGAAAGATGGGTGGGTTTGGATGTTTATAATTAGACTGCTCTTTTGGGTGACTCTTGGTTCTCACTTCATTTCCCAACTTAAAACATCAGGCAGGGTACCTGTCTTTTTTTTTTTTTTTTTTTTTAAGATTTTATTTATTTATTTGTCAGAAAGAGAGAGCACGCATAAGCAGGCAGAGTGGCAGGCAGAGGCAGAGGGAGAAGCAGGCTCCCTGCTGAGCAAGGAGCCTGATGTGGGACACCATCCCAGGAATCTGGGATCATGACCTGAGCCGAAGGCAGCTGCTTAACCAACCGAGCCACCCAGGCATCCCAGGATACCTGTCTTTTTTTTTTTTTTTTAAAAGATTTTATTTATTTATTTGACAGAGATGACAAGTAGGCAGAGAGGCAGGCAGAGAGAGAGGAGGAAGGAGGCTCCATGCTGACAGAGAACCCGATGCGGGGCTCAATCCCAGGACCCCAGGATCATGACCTGAGCTGAAGGCAGAGGCTTTAACCCACTGAGCCACCCAGGTCCCCCAGGACATCTGTCTTTTAACCTTGAAAGGCAGTAGACCCTTTCAGCTGGCTTGGATGCAGCTACAACCCAGATTCTGCATACCCTCCTACCCCAGCCACAGATGATCCTCCTTCCCTGTGATTTGGAACCCTTGATGGTTGTGTATGAGTGAGCTTTGCTCTTGGGGGTTCGAGTTCTCAGAGCCAGAAAGTTTCATGAGTAGGAAGAGAAAATTTCTTGCATCAAGCTTCTGGTCAAGACCCTGTCTAAGAGAGGCACCTGGCTGGCCCAGTTGGTTAAGCATCTGCCTTCAGGCTCAGGTCACGGTCTCTAGGTCCTAGGATCGAGCCCCACATTAGGCTTCCTGCTCAGAGGGGAGCCTGCTTCTCCAAATCCCTCTGCTCCTCATCTACTTGTGCTTTTTTTCTTTTCTTTTTTCCCCTCTCTCTCTTTCTCTCTTTCTGTCTCAGATAAATAAATAAAGTATTAAAAAAAAAAAGACTTTGTCTAAGAAATCCATTTTGATGGCCCCATCTGGACATGCTACATAGTCCTTTACATTGGAACACGACCAGCTAGTATACCAAAAAGAGGCTCTCCTTTTCCCGCTTTAGTTTTCCAGTTTCTTTCTCTGCCTTTCCTTACTATTATTCTTCCTTCAAGCCTTTGCAAAAGGCCAAGGTACTAAATAAGAATTGAATGTGCAAAACAAACTCAAATTTACCTGGGGCATAATATACAGATTTTTCATTTATTTCCCTTCACATCTTCCAGTCCTTGAGTGTGTATATAAAGGGTAGGAGACCTAATTTATCACAGTGATCATAAAGAGATGCTGTGGCTTTTGTCTTTGAAATTCTAATGATTAGATGGCATTGTTATTTAGAGCTGAGGCCTGAGGGCTGGGGAAGCTCTGAGAAAGAACCTGGCTCCTGCTGGCAATTTTTACGATCAGAAAGCTGGTCTTCACTTCATCTTCCAACATGGTCATATAGTAAAAAGAACATTGACCTTGAACCTTCAGAACTGGATTAAGATTCCAGCTTGACTACTTGCTATGTTTATTACCTTGGGAAAATTACTTAACCGCGTAGAAAGTCTACCTATTCTTCAAAATGGAGATAGCTAATAATTTTAAAGTCATGGAGTTGTTGGCACAGCACTATGAGATAACAGATATAAAAATGCCTTGCACAGTATGAAATTGGAGAATCTTTCTAGGGTGGACTCCAGATCACCCAAGACTCTTCTGAGCCAGGGACCTTGCTAGAGAAGGTGCTGAATGTCAAAGAAAGCCATATTCCTTGGTCTGGTTTAAGACTGCTTAACAATCGTCCAGCTTCCTATTTCTCCTCGTGGAATTTTCCTTAGTCCATCAATGTCTTCTTTCCCCAGGTTCCAACTACTGTTTGGCTATGGCTTGTAATGTGGTTCACAACATGCTATCCCAGAATATGGGGCCTTAGAATATTGAGGACTTTAATCTGAAGGAATTGGAGAAATGGCAGGTGCAGAACAGACTCTCTGACCTTCCTCTTCTATCCTGAAGCAGATCAAAAGACCATCATGTGACAGGTGCCCTCCCTATACCCAGAGGAAAGGAGTATTCTTATATTTGAAGCAGTTATCCTTTATACTTTACGTCCTTATGTGTAGGGACATCAAAAGGGATCCAAACAAACATGCCTTGCTAAATTTCCCTTCCCTTAAACTTCCTTAACTCACACTTTTTAAAAAAAATATTTTATTTATTTATTTGACAGACAGAGATCACAAGTAGGCAGAGAGGCAGGCAGAGGGAGAGACAGAGGAGGAAGTAGGCTCCTGCTGAGCAGAGAGCCCTATGCGGGGCTCAATCCGAGGACCCTGGGATCATGACCCGAGCCGAAGGCAGAGGCCTTAACCCACTGAGCCACCCAGGCGCCCCTTAACTCACACTTTTTGTCCTATCATATTTTTCCATGACTTTTCACTCTTTACCAGACCTAGTGTAAAAATACTCAGGCTTAACTGCTTTTTCAGGTCTTCAGTTAGTTATGAAGGCTCTTCTGTCACATAAAACTTCTATGAAATTGATGAGCTTTTCTTTTAATCTGTTTTTGTGAGTTTAATTTTCACACCGACCCAGGGGCCCTGGGAGGCTGGGGGAAACAGTTTTTCCTCCCTTAAACTTAACTACAAATTCCTATATTCTTCCCTTTATAGTTATCAGTTCATTCTGAAGCCCCCTACCTGTGGGTATATGGAACTCTGGCTCTGTTTTCAAGGCCACTTCCTCCAAGGAATGTCCTATAACTTCAGCTTCTAGACAGAAAAGGATTGCTGCTCTGAGTTGTACCCTTTGGAATGTAATCATACAGTCTCTTTTGTTATGTAAGCCTTTCTTGGATGACTGTGTGTGTGTGTGTGTGTGTGTGTGTGTGTTTGCAGTTGTAAATACTTAGAAATGTATGTCACTAGGCAGTTCTAGGCCCGCAGTTAGTGACTGATAAATAGTTGTTTTATTAAAAGTAAGTTAGCCCATTTAGATAGCCTGAATTTGAGGTTTTTCCCTAGGTCTCTGAGGCCTCTTAGGTTCATTGGAAGCTCTGAATTTGTTCCATACGAGGCTGACTTGCAGGAGTTGTTAGCAGAGTGTTAGCATTTTTATGTAGCTGCTCAGTAGCTGCTCAACTCTTTCCATAACCACCTGAACAACATGCTTAATGCCCAAGGGAAATCGGCCTGAGTTAAGGCTGCTAGAGTAGTCCACTGTCCCTATCCCAGAGCTGACAGAGATACCCATCTATAGATATTTTAATAGTCACCGAGACCCTTCAGAGTCCCTCAAGTTAGGTGGCTGTTGATGAATAATTTTGGGTGTTGAATTAAATGGGTCCTTTCTACAGGTGGATGAGGTTGGTTTACTTGTTCTGGCTCCTAAAATAATATTAAAACTCACTCGGGGCATCATATGTTTAGCTACTCGGTGGAGAAGAAGTGGATATACAAATAATTTGATTATCTTCTCTTTGAGAAAATTCTAATTGTGCTTGTCTCCCTGGCTAAGATAGTCTTAGAATCAACTCACTTTGGGACAGGCCTCTATGCCACTGAGGCAGAATATCTGGGGGCAGCAGAGAGCACTGGTCTCTTCCTGGAGAAGCTTAGAATGTTTGGTTACTCAACAGCTCACTTTGGAAGTGCTTCACTTCCTGTTAACATTCATGATTGCCTTTATAATTACTTCTTTGAAGTCTTTTTGATCTACCAGTGCTTCTCAACTCTGGCACTGCATCAGAATCACCTTGCTGGGGGGCAGCATTTGCAGAATCAGAGATGCCAGGGCCCTACACTCCAGAGATTCTGACTTAATTAGTCTGGGATAGTCTAGGCACTGATCCTACTTTTGAAAGACTTCGCAGATGATTTTTAAATTGCAGCTAGGGCTGGGAACCACTGCTCTAGACCAGGGGTCAACCAATATTATGTGTGAAGAGCCAGACAGTAAGTATTTTAAGTTTTGCAATCCATGCGATTCTGTCACTATTAATCAACTCTGTTATTGCATTGCCAAAACAGCCACAGGTGGGTATGGCTGTGTTCTAATAAAACTTTATTAACCAAAACAGGTGGTGGGCCAGGTTTGGCCTATGGGTTGTAGTTTGTGAACTCCTCTCCAGAGTCTAGACAGTCACCTTCATGAAGACAAGGCACTGTGCTTATGAAGTTCAACCTTGGGTCCTTGGCATGCAGCAGACACACCATAAATACTTACTAAATTAAATTGAGTTCCGTGAGTTTATTGTACTCATGGGGTAATATCTGAGAAGGAGACAGAGTGGCTGGCCTTGGGGAAAAATTATAGCATTTTGGAAGAAAATGTTTATAGCTTTAGGATTTGGGATAGTTTATGGAAATTCCTATTGAATTTTGTTAAGCTTTGTTGAACTCTCTAGTGAAACTTTTCAAAACAGATTCATATAAAGTTTTTTGTGGGTGTGTATTTGTGTGTGAGAGACAGAGCTGGAGAGACAGAGACAGAAAGAGAAAGATTTTCTGTAGTTTCCATTTGCCTGCACCTATAAAAATATAGAGCACTGAATGGAATTCCCATAATTAGTCAATCAGTGAGTCAGTTTATGAAAAATGTATTGTCAGTTGACTAAACTGCCCAGCCTCTTTAGTCACACCAGTGCAGTGGTTAAATCATGTCAACAAAACCTCTGCGTCTAAATGGTTCAAAATGTGTGAGTGAGAATAAATATATTTTGGCTCTTTAAGGTTCGCGTTGGTGGGCAAGGCAGAATAGGTATCAACCGTAAATGCCTGTGGGCAGTTGGTAAGCCACTGGGTTGGAAGTGGAGGTTCACAGTCATTGCATCATGGCTTCAGATATGACCAAGCGACCCCAGGGATGAGAACCCAGAAACAATCACCAGAGAGTATTTTCAAAACAAAACAAATACATGGGAAATTCCTACAAAGAATCACTCTTGTATATAGATACATAGAAATCTTGGCCAGGCATCCATTTTCTCTTCTCCTCTTCGGTCAAATGCCTCTGTCTTATATCTAATGCAAGTCTGTTCGTCAGTGGCAATACAGACACATCTTTTATGTGAATTGGCTCTGCTCTCCCGAGGGGAACTTAGGATTCCTAAATTCTGTTGTCCTGAATGTGGAAATGACGCTGTGTATGAACAGTTGTGTGACACCAGCATCCTGGGCCTCAGCAAGTCTTTAGAAGGAGTATGTAATACCCAGGAATATCTAACTAACCCGGACTGCTTTTCTGCAACCTGTAGGTGCAGTGCAAGAAGGTTTCATTTAAAACCCTTCCTTTGCTTTGGTTAGAGTCAAGGTTTCATCTAAAACCCTTCCTTGACTTTGGTTGGAGTCAAAGTTTCATCTAAAACCCTTCCTTGACTTTGGTTGCACACTTGATGATCTGTGGGCTCAAATGGCCTCTGGAAAGAGTCTCGTGCTGTGGGGCCCTGGTGTGGATACAATATAGAGAGGAGGAGGGCAATGCAGGAAAGTCATGTTTATGAGCAGTGGGTCACTGTACATTATGTGATCACAGAGATCTGTTATTAGCGAGAAGCTTATCAGAACAAAAGGGAACATATCTATGGCAGAGCAGCAGGGAGAGGATTTTAAAGTTTTAATGGAAAACCAGAATTGCTTAGGAAAATGCAAACTGTTTTCCTTTCTCCACGTGTGACTTTTCAATTGGATTTCTTTTTAGGCAATAAGGCATTGTTTTATCCAGGACAGAACATGGAGAGGTCTGAGTTTTGAGGCTCCCAACATTTCTCTGTAGGATTGTTAATGCAAGTCCCTTGGGAAACATGCTTTTCTGTGCATGTGTCCTGTATTGTCTTTTCCTTTCCCTCCCCCTCCCACTACTTCTCCTTACCGCAGAGGTAGCAATCCTCCTGCTATTAGCAAGATGTCTATTATAGTGTCATTAAAAAAGCCATAGTCAGTGCGAGGAATGACTCATGTCACGGAGGACTTAATAATTCACTGTAATAAAAGTATAAAGTTTTATGATAAACCACTCTCAGGGGAGTTAAATATAATCCTTAGCGGGTCACACACTGACTACAAAGCTTACATTTGTAATGGTAATTTGAATTTACTACATTGCCTTTAGTTTTTAAGCGTTTGTGTGTCATTAGACCTTATAAATTGATTTATACGTTTCAACTCCAGTATAATTCTGCATAAAGGTACAATAAATTTTATGGATTGGAGATATGGCATCTAAAACATTTTAATAAAATTATTGTTCTAAATTCACTTAAATGGCATTGATGAATAGCTGCAGCAAAGATGCCAGCCTTCCAGAACTTTCGGGAATGGATGAGATGGGAGTGACAGCTGCAGGTGAGGTGTCTCTGGGTATAATTCCCCACTTCCTTCTCCTTGCTTTGTTAGTGAATAAGGACCTCTGGGGCCCTTCTTGAAAGGGTGCCCACTGCCGTTCGGCCTGTTGCGTGGGGACCTCAAGGCTCTGGGTGAGGCACAGATGATGAGTTTGCTGGAGAGAGGAGCCCACAGCTCCCCTCAGAAGGACCTGTCTATGATTTGTGGAACCAAAAAGAATTCTGTCTTTCCAAGGAAACGAAAAGAAACTTGTCTAAGCCAGCAGCTTTCCCACTAGGAACTGAGAGCAGATCACCCATTGCTTCATATATTTTATCCTCCAGTTTCTGAAGGAAAGACGTTCAGAGGAAAACACAACAGCAACTGCGGGGAGAGCGTGATGGGAGGGGCTGCCACACTGGTTGGTGCCTGGCCTCCCTCCCACGGGTCCCAGCAACTGTGCTTTTGAGGAAGTCTCTCAGCCACACTCCCTCTTTCCCTCTGTTATCAGAAAAATAAAGGTCAAATAAACTGGATTATGAAAAATGAAAACTAAAACCCAGAAAAACAAAACTCTTGTCTATTTCACAGGCTTGGATCCAAATGGCACAAGCTCAAGCTCTTGAAAGGAAAGGAGGGAAGAGTCCCTCCCCTCTCCCTCCCCCAACACCCCCCCAAATCCTCCTATTAACTTTTTACTTTTTCTCATTGGTATTATTTCAACTAGTCAGCTAGGAGTGAGTTGTGATTAATTATATTTTCCTTCTGACTTTGCAGATTCAGGGGTGATTGCTCACTGGCTCCTGCCCTGTGGGAACTTTGTTTACGTCTGGCAGTGTGCTTTTAAGTCACTGAAAGCAGCACTGAAATTGGCTAAAAATACTTGATAAACTATACCGTCTGTTTTAGGTTCTCAATAATCACCGGCTTTTTTCTTTTCTTTTTCTTTTTGAATGCACCTTCCCCAAAGCTGGTATAATTTCAGTGCGGATCTTCAAAACCCCTTTTGTCTGATCCCGTGTATAGGCTTTCCCATAAGGAAACTTAAAGGTCCCATTCCTCTCTGGTGGGCAGTCCCCATCGTATTCCCTGTAGCTTTTACGCATTAGAAAAGCTTTATCCCCTCATCAAGAGCAGGTTTTCTTTTAGGAAAGCACCAAAGTAAACCTCTAGAGGCCCTCAGGACTCAGTGGGTGTGTCACTGTTAAATGACCCAGCCAGCTGGACAGGTGGAGGTACAATTTACTGGAAACATATTAAAAGTGTCTTGGGAAATGATTCTTAAAAATGTTCCCACTGCTGGTGTGATGCAGATTAGAACCCCAGTGTGCAACTGAGAAAAATTAAATTGTAACAAGAAACCCCTGATGGTACAATGATGGCTTGTGGGGAGGAGGGTGGAATTCAAGGAACTAAAGGGAGAAAAATCAGGCTCTGCAGTCTTTCTTCCCCTGGCCCAAGCCAGGCCTGTCTGCATAGGGCAGGGAGCCCGATGGGCCCAGGCTCCTCCGACAACTGACATCTGTGTGTACTTCCCAGGTAGTGGAGGCGTCAGACTCTGCATTCTTCCCTCTCTTCACCCTGCCCCTTAGTGACATCTCAAGGGAACCAGAGCAGCCTTGTGCATAGACAGATTTGGCAGCCACTTGTATGATGTGATTTGTGCTGCGGAAAAGGGTTTCTGGCGGCATGGTCACCTTTCAACTTGTTTTTTCCCCAAAGCAAGGACTCTCCAAGAATCCCTATTTAAAATGCAAATGGCCTAGAGAAAGGGAATAGACATTCATCAGTCATCAGCACACCAAGGTGAGAATTAGTGTCACTGGAATTTAGCAAGCTGAACAGGATCTAAAAAGTGGGACCAGAACATAGGAATTTTGATGAGAAGAAAGAATTTCTTTGGAGTTGCTTAAGGCAAGCCAGCCAGCATGGTACACTGCAGAGGAGGCTAAGGTCATCCAGAAGAGTGGAGAAGGCTGGGGCTGGGGAAAGCACAAAGAGTGGAGAAAGAGATTGTAGAAATGAGATGTGAGAGAGCAGCCAAGTGAGTTTGACCAGGCTTGAGTAGTTCTACAGATCTTGTCACTTGGAGTTTTGTCCTAGAACTCTCCTCTAGTATCTCTGGAATTTTCTTAGTCCAGTGGCAGTTGGCCCCAGGCCAATTAAACACTAAAATAAAGCAAAATTTTATGAAACATATATGACAAATATAAAAACATGCAAAGCACTTTCACATAGCCCCTTTATTTTCATTTTCACAGTGGCACATAATAGATGGTTAATAAATATTTATTCAGATGAATTGAATATGTGGAACAGGTATTAATAACATTCCCATTTTATGGATGAGGAAACTGAGCCTCAGAGAGGTTAAGTAAGTTGCCCAAGATCAGGCAACTAATCAGTGTTACAACCTCTTTCCACTCTTAGTGCCCCCAGTTTCATTAGAAACTTGTAGTACCCTGCTTTGGCTTGTCCCCCCTTAGGTAGCTCCAAAGCAGTGCTTTCTTCCACATGGGAATGGTATTGGGTGAGGCTCTGTGTGCTCCGTTGTTTTGAATCAGGGCCAAGCAGAGAAATTGAGTGTAATTGTGAGGGAACTCCTTGACCTTATAATTACAACCTGGTGAGTCTATTGGACTCTAGGTCTCCAGATGCCTAGCCAGACAGGCTTTTCTAGGCAACTTGAGGCCTTGGACAGTATTTCATTTGGAAGTAACTCCTGTGGTCTTAAACTGGAATCATTGGCCCTTGTCTTCCATCATGAGTGATAAGGCCTGATTATTGGGAGTTGGGTCCCCAGAGGGCCATATGACCCAGAGGTAGTCAGTGTTTTCAAAGTGGGAAGAGCTGAAGGAGAAAATGCCCTCGATATTCTTGAGTGGCAGCCAAAAGCCAGGGGCCACAGAGCTAGATGGGAAAGGCAAGACTAGGGTGGCATGATGGAGGAAGAGCTGGGGTGATAAGCTCCACACTGGTGAGTGCTCGCATAATAGACTGGTGTGGATGGCTTTTGGAGCATCAGACTGACTTAAAGGCAGAGCGTAGAGCTCGTTCTACCGTATGCAGATTGCCTAAACTTGACTGCAAAACTGTGTCTTTCATTTTATTCCTCAGTGTGCCTGCCCCCAGCTGAATCTGTGACATCCTTGTCTCTGAGATACGAGGGTCACTCTTTCCAGATCCCAGAGTAATCCAGTGGCTGTTTGGATGGGATTCTCTACATCATTCTCTCCTTTTTTATTGTGGACTCAAGTTTGATCCCCAAACATTCATAGATAATTGTCAAACACTCGAGCTGAGCCACAAGGATGATATTTTTTAGATTACTATTTCTTTGAATACATAGTGGCTTAATTATGTCATGCTATTTCTCTTGAAGTATCACAAATCATACATTCTTCCTTCCTCCCCCCCCTTTTTTTTTACTCCTTTGTGTATCTGTGTGTGTGTAGGTGTGTCTGTAATGCGTAACAACTGAATGTGTGTGGATGAAGAAAGTGTGTGACCCTCTAGGCCTGTACCATCCCACAGTTGGAGCTATTAGCCACTTACATGCACAATTAACCAGCTGATTCTTAGATTGAAGGCTGAGGGAGCTAATTGCAGGTGCAAAAATTGCACCCAGATAAAAAGAGGTTGGTCTGGAAATTTAATCTTTAAGCCATCTTTTTCAGGGTGATTCGGTAGTGTCTTTGTGTATGTGTGTGTATATATGTGTGAGTATGTATGTGTGTATTTATTTATTTTAGATTGACTCATCTCCCTGGTTTGCTTTCATCATAATTACTAATGGCATCCAGTGGAATCCCCTGTTTATGTCATAAATAGCTTCAACCAAATTACATTCCATTTAAGTTCTGACACAAAGATCTATTGCAGGTTCTTTCTCTCTTTATAGTGAATTTTCTCTTAAATCTAGAATCTGCAATAATTTATTGGAAAAATATGAATGGGGTGTGTGTGTGTGTATGTGTATGTGTGTGTATTTGTATTGAATATCTTAAGAAGTGTATCTGGGAAGGGAATTCGTATTTATTGATAGCCTACCTTTTATGGGACAACTTCATCCATTATCTTATTTATCTTATCAGGAACCCAGTGAGGTTGGTAGGTTATTTCCATTTGATATGTGAGGTTACTGAGGTTCTACAAAGTGAAGTAATCTTTCCTGGGGCTATCCAACTAATCTTAGGTATACGTGATGCCAAATGCTGGCTCTTTGCATTGCTCAATACGACCTTTCAGCTTCATAAACTTCCATGAGTTGGACAGACTCCATTCTTAACATCTCTGTGTAAATATGAAGTGCTGTAGTTCAAAATAGTTCTCTTTACACTGTCTCTGGAAGTTAGAGCTAGTGGTAGTAAGACTAAGGCTCAGACTGCATATGTTAAACAGACCGTCTAGGCTTCACGTTCGGGCTTACATTTGGGCTTTTCCCACAACGGCACCCAGTGATGCTGAGGAAGCATCTTTGGGATATTTCCCTCTATGCTTCTCTTCCATTTTCCACCACCATTTCTCTGGCATTCCTGTCTCATCCTACCCTTTGAATGCCTTGGGATTTTTCCCTTCTCTGAGGACATCCTGGTTCTGCTCTGCCCTAATTCTAATTCCATGATCTGGATCTTCCCTTTCCATTGCCATTCAGCTACTGCCAACAAAAGCATAACTCCAGCATTCCTGCCCGAGGCTATGCTCTGTGTTTCCTAGTTAGTTAATAAAAGAATTCCACAAGAACATGGAGATTATTACACGTTAATGGATTAATAAATTACGATGCAGCCGCTATATCCCACTATCAGTTTCCTACTTGGAAAAATGAAGGGGCGGGACTGAAGAAGCTCAAAGATCCAGTGCTTTTCAATTTCATTTTCAATCTATGATCCATGAACCTCCACACGTTATTCTTACGTTTTGACAAGGGCCTTCCATACATAATGGGGCTTAATTAAATGAGCACTCTTCCCTCTTCTGCTTCTTAAGTGGAATGCCTGGCTTTAATGCTTGGCCATCTCCCCTCTCATGGGGGATCCCGGTGACCCCACATTTATGCTGATGACTCCTAAATCTGTGTTTCAGGTCTGCCTCTGACCTTGAGCACTAGATGCCTACATGTAACTGTCTGTTGGCCATTTCCATTTGGGTTTTCCACAGTCCCCCCAAATTTAACTGAACAGGGAACAAGACCATTGTTTTTATAACCCTCCCAAGCTGCTCTTCCTACTTCCTCACTGTTTGTGAGTAGTGTCACTCTCCTTGTCACCCACTGGAGAAATTTGCTCAGAGTCTTGCATTCTCCTGCTTCCTTGCCCTCACAACCATGCCAGTGAGTACATGCTTATTCATCTTAAACTTCTCTTTTGTCTATCTGATGTCCTTAACTCCCCAGAGTAGCCCTCATCAGTTTTCTTAGAAATTACTGTAATGACAGGTTTCCCATCACCTAGTGCTATTTTATGCTGTGGGTATGCTACAGGGTCAGTGGGAAAAGCAAATACGATAAGGAACATGGATGTGTTTTATAAAATTCGAAGTCTTCTAGTGTGCTCTCTTACTTGTTATGTATTGTAAGGACAGAGAGCTGATTCTGGCTTCTTGAGTCTTTGTGCTACTTCCTGTGCCTAGAATGTTCCCCTTTCTCCCCTCTTCTTTTTATAAAATAATACTCATTCCTTAAGACCTAGCACATGCCCAGAAGCATGATCTAACCATGTCCACACTCTTTAACATGTCTTCTTTCTAATCACCTATGATTTCACCCCTTGCTCTTACTTAGTTGTCCTCTTAAACTGCTCTTGGATTTCCTGATTTATGGTTTGTTCTTCGTGATCAGGTTGTAAGGTCATTTGAAGGCAGGGGCAGTATCTTTATTCTTCTCTAAAGCACGTTAGAAGGTGCTCAAAAACACTGGGTGGATATGTCAGTGGACCTCTGTTTGATTTGGCTTGGGAATATAAATCTGGCACATGCAGTCTGTATGAGAAGGATTCCTATGTCTCTTTTGTCACAGAAGTTCAGCCGTCCAAGCCAAGGAGCAAGGTATATGGATCCTGAACCCCTGACTCTACTCAGGTTCAGAAGGAATGAAGCTAGTGGAAATACCATGAGCCAGTACATTTATGACCCCTTTCATGCCTACTGCTTTTCTTTCTTTCATGGTAGAACAGGAAGAGGAGACACAGCCAGATGCACGGCACGGGGGGCAGTGTGGAAGGCAAGTCTGCAGGCCTGTGGTGCAGGGTGCACCTTCCTCCCTCTGGCAAGCACACCAGTTTGTAGCCCGTTGTTTCTGCTGCCCACATCGGCACATTCAGCACTTATGCCACAAATGTGGTCAGTGTCCTCCCTTGCTTATCCAGATACACAATTGCACGATAAATGAAACCATGGAAAATCCACAATGCCAGAGGTCTTCGTTCGTTGCTGATTTTAAATGAACTTTGATGCATAGCATGAAAAGAGCCATTAGCAGCAGAGAGTTTAAACTACATTAGAAGAGGGGAGAAAATTGTCCAACATTTGGTCAGTCTGCCAAGGTAAAAAGGAATGTGGGGTGGGGGCAAGCTATTAGGGAAGGGAGGACTTCCATGTACAGTGGTGCTGAAGAGTAGGCATGGGGTGGAGTAAAGTGCTGGGGCCGGTCTGGAAACAATGCAAGTGTGTGCAGAGTCCCCAGGCAGGAGAACAATTCTTTCTTTACAGTTAAAAACCTTGCACATGCTTCTTGCTTCCCTCTCTCTTCTCCCAATCGTGCTGCCTTCTTCCTTTGATTCTCCGTCTGTGGAACTTAAAGAATATTTGCGGTGCTTAAAGGAAGCCTTCAACTACTGTTTAACACGTCGATACTAATTATTGTTTAGCACTGGATTATGGGCTGGATCATGGAATTAAAACAGAGCTGTTAGGACACCTTTGTACCTGGCAAAGAGGTAATAAGCACATGCAGGGTCCCTGCATTAATGGCCAGGCTGGTTTGCTATTATATTTCAGTGGCAAAGAAACAAAATCTGATAAATCATTTTGCTCTTATCTTGATGCTTGCTTTCTTCATTAGGATAATATGAAAGCTACATTGTAATGTTTATCATAAATTGGGATATTATTTTTTCATACTGTTCAGTTGGTTGGTTATCTGCAGTGTGGTACGTATATCGGAGGACAAAAAAAAAAAAGATTACGAGTAGATCTGGTATCAGCAAAAGGCACTGGATTAATAGCATAAGCAGAGAAGGTGATTTACCTCCTGAGACCATAGATGGTGACCAGACTCCTTCATGACTGTGTGCATGTGTAGATTATAGATGTAGAATAAGATACTGGAGAGTTTGTGCGTGTGTGTGTAGATATAGTACCGGAATCTACATTTCTAGAAGTCAGAGGGCAGGGTTTCTGACTCCAGGCCCAGTCATTTGGGGTCTCTTGGTTGGGGCTCCATAACTTGGATAATATGGGGGAAGGGAAGGAAGCTGGAAGGAACAGGGGTGAGTTATGCACGATCTGTTCATTCTGATTAGGTGTCCAGCTGGGATGGTGACCAGACTTCTCATAGCAACTTAATTCACCAGATCCCTGAGCAACTAAATGGTCATGGCTTTAGGGTCCTGCTGTAGAGTGAGACTTGAACCAGTGACCCGTAAGCGAGAAATGCTATTTGCTGTTGCTAGGTGCATGTGCTGTTTAGCTTGACCCTCTCACCACCCATCATGGGCTCCTCAAAATTAACATTTAGACTTGTTCAGCACTGAAATGTGAGGTGTAGGAGACTGTCCCATTAACCCTGGTGATCAGACCTATAGTTAATTTTAAAAGCTTTGGGAAATGATTGGTAACATATATTATTTATATAAATTCAGTAAGTTTTAATTTTCTTATGTAAAAAATAAAGCAGGGGAAATTCTCTATA
>ML100872.1:0-13699 GCA_003697995.1 Taxidea taxus jeffersonii | reverse complement strand
TTTTTTTTTTTTTTTTAATGCAAGTGTGAATGGATGCCTCAGGCTAAGCAGGCTCCACCTCTCAGAACCTCAGAGGCTGTGGGAATGATCCCTGCCCTCCCGACCCATCCTTAATTGGCCTATAGTCCAAGAAGCAATTAAAACTAAGGGTCTGATTCATAAAATGTGAACATGCCATTTAAATGTGTGCAGGGGGACTCCTATTCATAATGCTGGGATAGAAGCAGCAAGGACCTTATTTTTATCCTTTTAGCCTACCTTTCATAAATTTACTTTTCCTTTCTCCTCTGGGCCCTAAATGGCCTCCATCCTTTTTTTTTTTTTTTTTTTTAATAAATCTAAAGCCAGCTTCAGGACAAAGGTTGGTCTTAAGTCCTTGGGTACATGTCATGGTGGCCCAATGACCTAGTCCCTAATTTGCCTCCCTAGGCTGAACATTTTAATCCTGATTTTCCCATATCCATTTCTATTATTTAGCTATTTTAACATTTTGCCCAACAGTATACGGGAAGAAAACTCTAGAAACGGCATTGAACATTGCTGTCTGCAGAGACTGAATTTAAGGGAAAGCTGCCAGACCTTGCCAGAGATAAGCTTCAGAAATGAGCTGGGGGAAGAGAAAGTACCCCTGAATTCCACAATGTTTAATTATAATACCAGGGAAACCCTAATTTGACAATCACTATTTACGTTTTCCCACAATTTATACACTCTGTACTCTCAGCCCTCCACCCCACACTATTAAGCTCCTAGTGTTGCTAATATACTGGGTTTCTGAAATCAGTGCAGAAGTTCTGTTAAGTTGAATATGATTCTTGGGAAGTGTTTCATATATTTTTCTATTATTTGTTTTAGAACTAACTCAGAAACAGAGTGAGTCTCTTATAGGAGATACCAGTTAAGGTCTAGAAATCATGTATTTAGCTCAACCACAATTCTAAGCACCGGAGTCCATTCGAGATGCCTTTTAGACTAATGTCCAACCATACAGAAGAATTGTAATAATATGCCCTTGAGAATTTTGTGCTAGCTGTCTGGGACAAACTAGGTTGGCAAATAATCACTTGATTCAGCTCTTGTGTTTGCTTTATCTAATAAACAATAGTCTTATTCTTTATTATTTCCTACAGTTTGTGTTATACTGCTATTCATAAAGTTTCAGTTTATTTTCCAGAATGGTGCTATAGGCCTCATTATCCTGGACTCCTCTTTTAGCTTTTCAGATGGGGCAGGGGGGTTATCTGGTACTTTAGCTTAGTAAAAAGGCTGCATCTACACCACACCAAACAACCAGGCAGAAAGTGAAAAAATTTAGTCCGTCTCCCAGATGGCCCCAGATGCATGGCATTGTGTAGACCGAAACAGCCAGATGGCTGAATGGATTTTTCACTTTCCATCTGGGTGCGTGACATGGTAGAGATGCAGCCAAAGTCTTGAGCCAAAAGAAAATGCCAGCCAAGGAGATGAGGTATTGCTACTTTCCAGGCACCTAATTCCTGCTGGGTGGTATTGTGACCTTGGATTAATTTATTCTTCCAAAGCAGGTCACTCTTATGGGAACAATGATTGTCAACCTCTAGAAATAAAGAGGGAGGCAGACAGACCTGGAGAGACTTGTAGAGAACGTCTCATCTGCTTTCTTGCAAAGATGGGTGTTGTACCGACTTGGTGGGAGTGGTCACACCTTAGGAAGGTCCTCTCCTTCTGGGGCTCTAGAGGTCAGCAGGCTGGAGGCACTACAAAACACCAAGTGAAAATGAACACATCAAGGGGCTTGCTGTCCATCATGGGCATCACTAAATCTCTTTGAACAACCCTGGGCAGTGAATTACAGCAGCATGGAATTGACCTACAGTTTATTTCTAGTAACAGGCAGTTACTATGTCAAATCTGAAACCATTCAGAAAGGCCTATAAAAATATATGACAAAGTAACAGGCTACCTCTAGCTCCTTTTAACATGTTTATGAGTTTAAACTGCACTGAGCTTGTGTTTATAGAAACAAATACCGGGATTTCTTACATCCTATTCTCCCTCTTTCTCCCTGCCTGGCAATCAGCTCTTTTGTGACTGTGTGCTGGTATCTAGGACCTTCAGAATTTTTGACCTCCCCACCGGAGTCATCATTTTCTTCAGAGGCAGTCTTATTGATGAGCATACGACTTGTCTTTTGCTGAGATAGTTGAAGTTCTTTTGTTGAAGAACAGGATAGTTAAGTGACAGTTGCAGAATAAAATCATTTCCAAGTTACCTTTCACCCACTCTTCCCCCCAACGCTGTTTGACACTTACTGAGAAACTAATTGCAGCCTGAGTGGGGCCATGGGACAAATGCTGCAATCCAGGCATAATGCGACACCAAATATAATAAGGTAACATATTGTTAAAAGTCAATACCCCAAGTCTAACAATACGGTGTCACAGACTCATAAGCGTGTAACCATATAATACATAATTGTCATCTGCAGAGAAAAGATCTAATTTTGATAATGCATATTGAGATTGGTTGTCTGAAAAATGCTTATGGCTCCAGAAGGTTTGACAGTCCTGAATATCACATAATAGCATGTAGCCAAGGAACATGGGATGAAGGGAAGAAAAAAAGACTCTATTCCAGAACGCAAGCACTCCCACTCACAGTTTTATTTTTAAAAGAACACGATTCTGCTCAGACAATGAGCAAGTTTACTGTGAAGGGTGATTTGTTCCTGGGTATCCATATCTGGAATCTGTGTGTGTGTATGTGTGCGTGTGTGTGTGTGCGTGCACGTGTGAGCGCATGCACGTGCTTGAGCAAAGGTCCCAATCTATCCTCCAGGGTCTGAACTATAGGATCCTGCTTTGACAGACACAAATATCCTGAGGTCTCTGATGTATAAGGACTTAATTCCAAAGAAATTAAGCAAAATCAATGGACTCTTGAGACATACTGTCTACTACTACCATATTTCCTCAATACTAGGAAATAGCTTTTTAGCATTTTAAGATAGCTGTTGTCAGCATTCTGCTTATAGTACACTAAACATATCTTTTTTTTTTTACTTATTTTTCTTCCTAAAACACCTTTTAAATCAAAGACATATGTTCCAGCCCATGGTACCTTAGAGTTAAGGAGATATTATAATAATATGTGTGGTAGTTAGTATTTATTAGACATATGTGGTGTCTTTAGTGTATTAGAAGACCTTTGACAAATGTTTCATTTTGATCTCATTACCACCGTATGGAGGAGCTAATGTTATTTTCATTTTACAGATGAGGATTCCAAGGCTCATAGCCACAGAGTTCTATGAAAGGCTTTTCCTGTATTTGAGGATCTGGCCATCTCTGAACGTCTCACCTCATGGCAAGGTGTAATTGCAATGGAGTGATTTGTTACCATACTTGTAAATTTGATAGGGTCCACTGACCTGGACTCCCTGATCCTTGAATCTTCTTAGCTCCTGTAGACTTGGACTCTCCTTGATCATTGATGTAGCTCTCATAACTAGAAGGTTTGCACCTCTTTCAAACTTCGGGACGTTTATACCTCTTGCCTCATTTTGTTTGTTTGAGGTTGCTCTATGAATATGCATTTATAACCATGCCTCAAGTCCCTTTACTGCATGAAGGCTTCTCAAGGGCAGGGCCATTTCTGTGACCCTTCGTGAATGACACTATCAGTGCATTTAGTTTGCTTATGGTGTGTGACATTAAATATGTGTGGAATAAGCCCGTAGTGTTAAAAGAATAACAAACATCGGACTAATACCATTTAAGGAGGGTGAAAGGAACTTTGAGGTCGTCAACCTTGCTTCTCATAGCATCTGACTCCCAATGGCACTTCCTTCTTGAGAACCATTCATTCATTCGTTCATTTCTTCCTCAGATTTTTGTTGTACATGGTTCTGTGTTCAAAGCATTCATCAGATGCCCTGAGGAATACAGAGAGAAATATGAAATAAAACCTATGTCCTTGAAGAGATTAAAATGTAGTTGATGAGATCATGCAAATGTAAATATTAGAGGAGACTTGTGGTTATGTGAGGCCTATATAAGAGGTTAGATGGTTATTTTTATTATTATTTAAATATCTATCAGTCAATGTGGAACATGTTAATTGCTCTGGGAGTTTGGAGAAGGGAACAACAATGTCAATGTGGCTGATTGGGGGAGGCATTTTTTTTTTGGAGGGGTGGTTGTACGTGTGGAAGTGAAGAACGGCAGAAGGAAACAGCAAAAGAAAGCCAGGGTCTTGTACAGCAATCATTTCCATGTTAGCTGCAGTTGGACTGCTGGTTTGGGAGTGACCACAGCTGAAATATTTGCTTGGGGAGAATCTTGGAGGACTTTGACTGGCAGGCCAAGATGCTTGGGGAGCTGCTGAGAGTGTTTGAGGAGGGGAGATACCTGACTAAGTCTGTGGTCTTGGGGGATGAGCTTGGCCTCTGGTACTGATGGTCTCGTTTCAGGATGACTCAAGCTCAGGAATAGGAAGTATCAGGGGAGAATGAAGATCATCAGATTACCATTCAGAAAGATGCTGTTCTGTTTAAATAGGTTTAAGGTATTTTTAAAAGATGGTAAAAGCTTCTCTTAAAAAACTGGCTGATAATGGAACTGAGGACTTCCATCAGATGGCGAGGATGTGGTCACTAGGAATGCATGGAGTGAGGCTGGCATTGGAGAGCAGGCAACTGAGGCAACCGTGTATAAATCCTGCCTGGGAGATGGAGCCATAGGGGCTGGGCTGCTCTGTGGACAGCAGATCTGTGGAAGCATATTAGATTCTCTGAGAGAAATGGAGAAGCAGGGAAGAGCACAGCAGGAAAGTAGTCTTTATTAAGTTCCTCTGTGTATCAGGCAGGGTGATGTAATGCTGCTTCTTATTTACGCTGATTTCCTTAAATCTCTACAATATTCCAATGAGGAAGGTGTTATTATCCCCATTTCACATGAGAGAAAAACGAGGCTCAGAGAATTTTAGTGACTGACTTGCCCAAAGTCACAAAACAAGATTTTGTGTTGAGTTTCATCCCAAGAATTGTTCAAGCCTTGCCCCCATGCTTTCCTCCCTGCACCTGATGGCATTACAGTGACATGCCTGATCATTGCCTGTTGTTCAGATTAGAATCTCAGAGATGGTAAATACCGACCTCTTGAATTGTCCATACACCTCCTGACCTGGACGTCTAGATCTTAGGTTTCTCACAGTCATGGGGAAAAATGGGCAAGTCAGAGAAACAAGTGCCCTCCCCCAAGGAGAGAGCCCAGATAGCTTAAGTCCTTGTTCTGTGTGTTCTTCCCCCAAACATTCAGTCTAGGATCAGAAGAGGTGAGATGTTCCGATCAGACACAGAGCTAGTTGGAACCTTAAACAGGGAACACAATGAGGAAGGCAAAAGAAACAGACTAGTTTGCCACTGTCTGGTTTTATTTACTTTCCCTCTACTCCTCCCATCCATTAAAGCATCTACCCTTAATATGAGGACTAAAATTGTGTTCTCTAAAGACTTAACTTGTTATTGATCCATTTCAGAGTTACTCTTCTTCCTCAGGGTAGATTTTGGTGGGTGGGGGTCAAGGTAGCAAAGCTGTGAGCTTTCCCTGGAGGCTAGAATGGTGCTTCCCATCATTTTTCACATCACGGCACAAATATAAAATGAAAACATTTAGTAGGGCTCTCTGGAGAAGACGGATGAACTGTTTATGGATGGAGTGCTGGCCCAAGGCTTTGGCCCTTCCCAGTCTTCCTGAGGCCCTCACCTGTGGCTCCTGAGGCATACCTGTGTACCCACTGGCTAGGTGCTCTCGGCTGTGGAGGGCCACTGTTCATCACCCTCAGCAGTGGTTCATAGATTTGCCATCAGAAGTTAGTATAGGCCCCTGCTTACTTGTAGTTTCTTAGTGTCTTAGTATTTTTTTTAAATAAGAAAGACAAAAAAAGGGTTAGAAAACTGATGCAATGGAAATGTGCTTTTCCCATTATAATCACAAGGTTTATAAAATAATATTTACTTACAATGTAATAATAGCTCTATGACACAAGCTTCAAGTTATATAGGGAGCACATTTTTTCAAGCTTGTTGGGATTTGGGTGAAGGCAGGTATAGCTTCATCTGGAGAGGTCCAGGCCAGTTGTACCCTCCCCACCAGTCATGCAGTACGTCCCTGTGGGTAATAAGGATGCTAGGTAATGGGACTGTATTAGATGATTGCTATATGCCTAGTGTGGTTAGTGCTCCCACATGGACTATTTAATCCTTGTAGCAACTGTGGTTGCCCCTCTTTTACAGATGGGCAGACTGAGGCCTAGAGGGAGGGGATAAGTAACTTGCTCAGAGCCACATGGCTACTGAGTGATGGTGGTTTCATGCTTTTACCACTGGCCCCACTAGGCGATGCTGCCAGAATTTCTAGAGAATTCTCCTCAGATGCTGGAGAAAAAGAGAAACAAATTCTTAGTGCTACTTGCTAACAACTGGCCTTAAAAGTTGATCCCTCAGAGGTACTGACAACAGGGTAAGGGAGGTAAGTATAGTTAGTGAAGTCTTTTTACTTATAAATAGCCAGTGGGCTATTATTTAGGGTTGCTGGATTTAGCAATAAAAATACACAATGCCTTGGGATGCCTGGGTGGCTTAGTTGGTTGAGTGTCTGCCTTTGGCTCTGGTTGTGATCCCAGAGTCCTAGGATCTAGTCCAGATGTTGGGCTCCCTGCTCAGCGGGGAGCCTGGTTCTCCTCCTTTTGCCTGCTGCTCCCTCTGCTTGTGTGCTCTCTCTCTCTCTCTCGCTCTCTCTCTGACAAATAAATAAATAAAATCTTTTAAAAAATACATTATGCCCAGATAATTTTGAATTTCAGATAAACAGAAATGATTTTATTTTAGTACAAATACATCCTAAATATTGCACGGGCCATACTTATACTAAAAATTTATTCTTTTTTATCTGAAACTCATATTTAACTAGGAATCTTGTATTTTATCTGGCAACACTAACATTGTTAATACTGTCTGTTGGTAGGTAAGGATTTCCTTGATCTTTTCTGTCTCCTTGATAGCATTAGACAAAGTCAAGTATTATCTGAAATGGCAAAATAATAATTATGACCATAGAATCACAGGGAAAAGAGTACAGTGGAGAATGGTTACAGCTTTGTCACTCTTTGCTGGACAGTGACTGTGTTCATCCGAAGAGTAGGCTATGTTTTTGTGTCTTGCCCACAAGACATGAGAGGAAGCCACTGAAGCCATAAGCCCAGATTTGGGAAGTCTCGGTGTTGTGAAGATTTGGGAAACAAAAGGAGGATTGACCTGAATGGGCTTTCTCCGATGTAGATCTTTAAAAGGAAGTAAAAAAGGGGATATTAGAGAGTTGAGAAGAAGTGACATATTTCTAAGTAAAGGAGAGCAGACATAGATATACCAAAGGACAGAAGGACAAGCTCCTCAGAGCTGTTGTGGAGGTCGACTGACTTGGAAATTGGTTAGAACGTATCCCAAAGAGCGAAGTAAATAAATAAAAACAATTTATTGGGTACCAAGTACTAAATTGTTCTGGGTTAAAGAGTGTCCTCTCAAAATTCATGTCCTAGACCCTGTTAATGTGACCTTAATTGCATATAGGGTCATTGCAGATGTAATCAAGTTAAGATGAGGTTATACAGAATAGTATGGGCCCTAAGTCCAATATGACTGGTGTTCTCATAAGAAGAGGAGAATTTGGACGTGGGATGCAGACACATAGGGAGAGGGCCATGGGAAGGAGGAGCCAGACATTGAAATGATGATCTACCAGCCAAGGGATGCCAAGGATTTCACCAGAAGCTAGAAAGAGCAAGGAAAGATCCTCCCCTAGAGTCTTTGGAGAAAGCATAGCCCAGCAAAAACATCTTGATTTTGGGTGTTTAGCCTCCAGAATTGTGAAAATGAATTTCTGTTGTTAATAGCCACCCAGATTGTGGTCATTTGTTATGGCAGCCCTAGAGACTAATAAAAGTATATGTCCAATTCTGTTATCACCTTCCATAAAAATAAAAGGATCAAGTGCCACTGAGGAAAACTAGGGAGGAAAGACAATTCACCACACATTTCCTACTTTAATTAGACTCTAAAACAGACTCAATCACAAAAGACTGGGGTCAGCAAACTTCCTGTAAAGGGTCTGATAGTAAATATTTCGGGCTTTGCTGGCCATGGGTTCTCTGTGGCAACTACTCAATGCTGCCATTGTAGAGTGAAAACAGGGTAAGCAATACGTAAACAAATGGGTATGGCTGTGCTCCAGCAAAAGTTTATTTACAAAAACAGGTGCTGAGCTAGTGGTTTGGATGTGGTCCATGGGCTATGATTAGCCCAGCTCTGACAAAGGGCATGGATGGCTTTTGCAAACCTCCCTTGCCTTGTAAATATGTAGACATTTATTGCTGGCTACATCAAAAGTCCACTTATATGACTTTTGCTTCTTGCATCTCTGGTGGCCCTGAAAATTGTAGAACTAATATTTCCTCAGGCTAAGTGACATCTCAGTGAGTGTGTCTTTCAGTGTTAGTTACTTACGCACAGGCTGCCACTGTTCAGGGTGTGTGGAGAACTTGCCTGTTATAGCCACTCTCAGAACCAGGATTTGAGCCAGCCAAGGCAAGCATTTCTTCTTAGTTAGCTATACCTCCCTTAAATCCTACATGCAGTTCCCCAGTTTGATTGCTTACTTTGTTCACAGGCTTGGTTCTGAGCAACGTTTTCACTTGTTCTAAAAGTCAAATTTACCTTCAAAAGATAAAATTGCTACTTTGGGGTCTTTCTAATGAATTTGCCAAAGAATCTGACAAGGAGTCCCCGTGAAGAGTTCCAGACTCTTCTTGTTCTGGTGACATTAGTAGAGTAAAGGCTCTGCTTCCCAGGACAGCTCTTGGGACAGGATGGAGCCTCAGCTGTATGTGTAAATGGTGTGAGGGTTATGTAAAGCTTGTTTCCATCATCTTCCAGACTCCCTTCATTTGACTGGCCCCCAGTGTAGGATGTACACATGCACGTACTGCGCACTATGGGCAGAACCATTCCAGAGACTCAGAGACACAGGACAGCTTTATCCCTACAACCACCACCTTTACTTCTCCACCAGTTACCCAATGCCTCTGAGAAGGGATCCCTCTTGGGGAAGCTTTTCCAAAAGCATCGTCAGCTTCCAGGCCTCGATCTTGTCTCCGCGGAGGAGCAGCTGTACACATGACAGTTTATCAGTCCTTCTGAGACCAGCTGCTTCCCCTGCTCACTGCTGTGGACGTGGGCCTCAGAGGAGCCCTTCTGGCTGATATTGCAGGACATTTTCTTACCCTCTCCACTTTAGAGCGTTAGTTTCCTGCTCGCCACAGTGTTCGTTCTTGTCAGAGGGATGCGGAGTGTGTGAGAGCATGGAGCGCCCGAGACTCACTCGAGGCTGTCATATGTGATTTCATCTCATTTTCTGAGGCACTGGAGGAAGGAATGCTGGGTTTCATTTGAAAATTGGGTCTCACATGGATGCAGGAAGTGTTCCTCAGACCATCCATCTACTTCCACTAAGTTTTAAAATTAAAGAAAATGTAATGTGTTCTTTATATTATAATATATATCATCATATAAAAATTATAGTACATATAGTATATGTTATGATAATTATGTCACCACTAATTATTAATTCTGGTGATGATATGACTTTGAGGACTCCCAGGGGATAATCTTTTTATGTGGAAAAGCACCTTAGGTTTGCTCAAGTAGAATATTCTCCAGGAGCAACTAGAATGATATCTGCAAATAGTGTAGCTTTACCCAGCTTCTGAGCTGACTCCAGAGTGTCTACATAAAGGTACCACATTAATGAAATCAGTTGTCTGTGTTTTGAATTGTATTTATCTGCTAGAGAAGTAGTGACATTTGTGAAGCAGTTCCCATATAGGACCTTAGACTAAACTTTCTCTCCAGGCTGAATGCTAGTAATGTACACCTTAAACACTCTGGAGCCTGTGGTTTGGTGAAATATACTTCCTTTTGTTTAAGAACTAGCCGACCAGATAGAGAACAAATATCAGTAATTTTTTCTTGTTCCAACAAGTAGATTTATGGACTGTCATTGCTAAATACATATAATTAGTCCATGAAGGAAGACAGAGGTAATTCGGGCACTGCTTAAGCAGGGAACATGTGTACACCTTTGTTTATGTGGCATTTCATGGAGGACTAGGAAAGAAGGCAGTGTGTTGTCATGGAGTGAGGTGGAAGATCCTCTTGCTGGCATTCAAAGGGCAGATCTGGAAGGCAGCTTTGAGGGTCTCATCACTGATTCATGTATTTAAGTGAACTAAAAAGGTCCTCTAGGGGCGCCTGGGTGGCTCAGTGGGTTAAAGCCTCTGCCTGTGGCTCTGGTCATGATCTCGGGGTCCTGGGATCAAGCCCCACATTGGGCTCTCTGCTTAGTAGGGAGACTGCTTCCCCATCCCCCACCCCCCCACCCCGCTGCCTGCCTCTGCCTGCTTCTGATCTCTGTCTGTCAAATCAATAAAAAAAACTCTCTAAAAACACACACACAAAAAAACCCTAAAGGTCCTCTAACCCAGTAGCGCATGTGGTATGTGGAGTATCTTTGGCCCAGAGGAGGCTGACTTTGAGAAAGCTGTGCTGACCTTTTCCATGATATGAGCTTCCTCAGCAGAGGTTTCGACCCAACTCCACCATCCTCCATTCCTGGGTTACTTAGGATTACTCAGCAAGGCATTTGGATAGCCACCTGATTGAGTTACCGAGCCCATCTGCACCGGCTGGTTCCTTTGCTGATGCTCGCCTCCTAAAGGTTATGGGAAGGGTCAGAAAACTTTTTCTGCAAAAGTTCAGATAGTAAATATTTTGGGTCTTGTGGGCCATGCAGACTCTGCCACAACAACTTAAAATTTTGCCACTGTTGTAGTGGAGATGTAGTCATAGACCCAGTACATAAATGAACAGGCACAGCTATGTTCCAGTAAGACTTTACCCAAACAGGCAACAAGCAGTTGTCTTATACACCATAGTTTGCTGACCCCTGGGGGAAGAAGGATTCTGTTCTTAGACACTAGCAAATTTTGCATTTTAAATTTAACTTGGAACCCTACAAAGATCAATAAATGAGGAGGCATGGGCTCTAATGTCCATTCTGCCATTGCTTGTGGTAACTTCTTTAACCTTGCATGCCCTAATTACATCATCATAAAACAAGTTTAGATTAAATGATCTCTTAGGTTCCTTGCAGCTAGAAAATTCTGATCTAAGAGTTGGGCGTTCCAAATTTCAGGCTCTAGGGAATCACATCTTCACTTCACATCTTCATCATTTTGGGTTCTTGATGGCAATGTCGGTATTAGGAGGGGGAGCTGGGAAAGAGTGATGCTTTATATAGTGCCTATTCACTGGAGCAGTGCTCTGCTTCCCGAACCTGGCCCTGGGTCATTGATATCTAGCGCCCCAATTATTCTTTCAGCAAATCCCATATTCAGTACATTTTTCACTGGCACCATTTTTTTTTCCACCAGTGACAGCAGAATCAGGAAGTGCTTTGTTTCACACTTTTCTTCTTTTGCCCCTAAGAATGAGTTCTCACTTTGTGCAGCTACTGCACTGTTTATTTGAGTGACTGTTCTCCCAAGTGGAATGGGGTGGAGCCTACACTTCATGTCAGTAAGTCTTTTCTCACAGGACCTAGAGCAGTGAAGAGCATACAGCAAGTACTTACTACATCCCTGTTGGCTTGAGTTCAGGGAAAAGTGTGATAGACCCTGTCCTCCATTACTCCACATTCAATGGAGAGATGGATGGAGAGAGCTTGTGGGATAAGCTCAGGGTAGGTCACAAAATTGATGGTACGATGTGTGGAACACTCTTGTGTACAATGCTGGTACTCTGCCCAGATACCCTTGGATTCTTTTTTACCATTTTTGTGCACCACCAGCCACTTCGTTTCTGACAGTCAGGAACTGCAACTTATCTTCTGAACTGTCTTCAGACTGTCAGAACCTGATTTGCTCATGGTTTGGAGAGCTGAAAAGTACCTGAGAATTCAGATCTCCTCAAGGAGGCCTTGACCAATGACAAACAGGCCCAGGGATATGAAAACCCAATTTCTTGCCTTCTGGTGACTCTGAGATACAGCTTAGACTCTAGAGTTCCTCTAAGGATCAGGCTGAAGCTACCTTCCATGAGACTTCACCTGAAATCCAGCCCTTTTCTGGCCATCTTCCCTTTCTTGTCCTGATTCTCCCACTCCCCTCCAGATTTGCCCTGGGAAGATCCTCTTCACAAATCCCAAGTGTGCACTCATCCTCATGGAAGGTCTGATTCTAGGGAATCCCCTGAAACAAGAGCCTCTTATGTTGCAGCCACTCTGTTAGGCACTTGACACATTTTATCACTGCTCTTTGGCCCAGTCCTGCAGGGTAGGTACTGCTGTTCCCATTTTGCAGATGTGGAAACTGAGGTCCAGAGAGAAGGATGACTTTGCCAGGTTCATTCCAGTCAGAAGTGGCAAATCCAGAATTCCAAGTTCAGAACTCAGACTATGTTTCTAGAATCCACACGCTTTCTACTCTGTGAGGTTTAGTTTGCTACAAACAGAGAACCATTCACTGAGGGAAGTTATCACAAAGATATCAGAGGGTCTTTGCAGATTTACCTCAGAGGGATGTCTGCCTTAGAAAGAGTGCTTTCCTACATGCCAGGATCTGAGGCATCTTCCCTCCTCCTGGGAGAGCTGGAAGACTTGGACAACAAGAAAAGGTGTCTTTTATTATTTATTTATTTCAATACAAACCCCCCACACTATGTAAAATGGCAGCTGCCGGAAATACTGTCCTCGTCTCTCTCCAAGTGCCAGTAAAAAATTAAGTTACAATTCTATCCTCTGCTGAAATAGGCTCTTTCCTGGGATTGGATTAGTTACGTTCCTAGTCCATTCATCACAGTGGCATTGGCAAATGTTCACACACGCTAACTTTCCCCCAGTGCATCTCTTGCATTTCCACAGCTAATGGTTAAACAGGACTTGGACCCATATTTGCATCTCTCCCAGCCTCTGGCAGTTTGATTATTAGTGTAATAAATATACAACATTTAATAACTCTTCACTTTTCCACTTTGAAACCATTAGTTGTCTCCAGGTTGACTACGAAGAACTTCAAATTCGATTCATTAACATTTCCTTAAATAGTCCTCTTAACAATGCAGGTCTGGCTTTCCCATTATGTCCTGTCACTAATAATGGTTTTTACTTCTTAACCTGTTATTAATTAAAAAATAAAAAAGAGCCCTCCACTCTCTCCATTTCTGAGTAAGGTTTATATCCTCTCTGTGTGAACTGCAGAGAGGCCTTTAGAGTGTGGTTTTGTAGTGTTTGATAATTGCTATCAAAGTAAATAATTTAGCTGGTCAGACAGAGTGCACTTCTCCCCGCCTCGAGTGGATGGTTTAAGTCGCTACCAGTCGGGCAAACCAAACCCAAGGCAAGGAGAATCTGAGCTGCATGAAACCTGGATTTGGAGCTAACAGGAAAAGGTGGCTTTCTCCAAGGAACACCGTGGTGACCTCTGCCATGACCTGGGACACTGCTCTCCTTCCCAGTCTGCAGCCAGGCCAGGATGTCTGGACCCCAGAACTCCTGCAGACAGAGGCATCTTTCCCCAAAGGCTTTCAAGATTTTGCCATGAAGGACGAATG
>RCUC01126874.1:0-35105 GCA_003697995.1 Taxidea taxus jeffersonii | reverse complement strand
CACAGATCTGGCCCCAGGGAGAGAGGGGAACTTGTTGTTGGACACCCAAGCCATCTGCTTGCAGGGCTGTGCTGAGTGGTGGCTGGCGGGCATCTGCACAGATGGACCCGAGACCCAATGGGCCCGTGGCCCACCCTGGCCAAACCCTCTTCCTGTCCCCTGCCCAACCTTCTTTGCACCTGGTAGCTCCCCAGAGGATGAAGCATACACAGTACCAGCCCGTTGGCCTGTCTTCCCCCCAGATCCTTCCCTTAGAGCCTTCTGTTTTTAGGGCCAACTCTGGCCCTCTTTGCTGCGCTGTGTAAGGGCTTGGGGTCTTAGAAGCTGCTCTTTAGCCCAGATACACATACTCTTCTTGTCTTTGTGCAATAATCAGTGTTCCTGGTGGAGCCTGGCTTGGCTAGGGCCTGGGGAGGAGGCAGAGGCTGCCACCTCCAGGAAGCCCTCAGCCTGGGCCTGCCACCGCGACTATCACACTCTGAGTGGCTGTACAGTTTCTACGGTGTGAATGAACTTCCCTCCTAGTTGCTGACGGCGCTGGTCCCTGCTGGCCCAGATGGCCTGGGCATAGAGAAACCAAGTGGCAGCTGCCACCATGTTGTTTTGAATAAAAACCCAGAAGCCTATTTCAGAAACTTTCTGTGTGCCTGTGCTATTCTTTCTTTTGTGGGGTAGGTGCTGAGCTGGGGGTTTCCCGGGGTGGGGTCGTGAGAGGTTCTCCACCAGGCTCCAGCTGCCAGACTTAGGGTGTCTAGGACCTAGAAAACTACCCCATGGGAGGGTCCTCTCACAGCTGGGTCTGCTGGGCTGGGGAGGAGGCAGAGCCTGGCTCTCACGCTCTGGTTCTGTAGCTATGATGCTGGGCTTGTGTGAGAGGGTCACACAGGAGTAATTCATAGGTGACTCACTTTTGGCACTGTTGATGAAATTCATATTCTAGGGACTATTAGGATTCTCTTGGCTACAAAAGATAAAAGCCCAACTTGAATGAGCTTAACAATAAAAGAAAAAAAAAGAGCCAGAGAGAGAAGGAAAAGAGAGAGGAAAGAAAAAAAAACAAGAAGAAAACAACTTGGTGGTTCAAGAGATGGTGTTGGTTTCAGGTATAGTCGGATCAAGCACTCCAACTATGTTACTAAGACACAGTCTCTCTTCGCCTCTTGGATCTGCTTCCCTTTACATTGACTGCCCTCCTTTCCTAGTGGCCACCGGCAACCCAGGCTTAGGGCCTGTCTACCCATCCCCCGATGAATGAAAGCTTCCCTCCCTGACAGTCCAGCCGAGTCCATGGACTCTCATCAGTTGGCTTGGGTATGTGCCACGGAGATGCCACGCTCTGATTGGCCAGGCCTGAGCACTGGGGTCCAGGGATGGGGGTGACACCCCTGCCTAAGAGCAGGAAAGGGACAAAGTGCCCGAGGAAGATTGCCATGCACTTGCTGGGAGGAGGGAATACACTGGGGCTGGGGTTTTGTCCCTGCGAAGGGCCGCTATCAGTACTGCCCTCCTAGGTGAGGCAAGAGGCCCAGAGAGATCCGGAGAGTGGGCATCAAAGGGCTGTGAGAGCAGAACATCTGAGCTGGTGGCTAGAGGGCCTGCCCATCCCCACCACCTTGTCTGGGCCTCTTGTCCCCTTTTACCCCTTATGTGTCCTTTCTGTCCTTGGTGGCATGGCTGGGCAGGGACACGGGGACCTCGGGATGGGGTATGACCTCCAGTGCTGCACCTCCATCTCTGGGGCCCCGCCCACTCTGGAGAATGGGGTGAGCTAAGGCCACCTTTTGTCCTCTCGCCCCTGTGCTCCCTGTTTTCGCCTTGTGATCCCTTTCTGGTGGCTGCTGCTGCTCTTGGAGCTAATCGAGAAATCACCATCCAGGTTCCAGAGGGACCCGGATGCTCCGCTCTAGGCGACTGCCAACCTGTTCAGAGCCTTGGGCTTTCCTGCCCCGGGTATCTGGGGGTAGGCTGTAGAGACCTTTCTACCGGGATAAGGGGGCATCTGCCTCCCTGGAGACAAAGAGGCAGGACACCGGGAGGGAGGGCAAAGCGGGGGCTCCTAAGTGTGGGCCCGTCACCTGTTGGGATGCCTGGGTCTGCAACAGCAGGCCTGGTCCCGGCTGCTGGGCTGCCTGCACTCACCCAGACAGGGATGGTACCCCCATTTTCCCAGGAGGAAGCTGGGCAAGGCAGGCCCTCTACAGAGCAGGCCAGGGCCCGAGTCCGAGTGTGGCTCAGGTCTGTCTGAACCACGTGGCCCAGGGCAGCCAGCAGCCCACCCTGAACCTCATTCCTCAGCTATGAGGCCTGGTTTCTCTGCCCAGCTGGCAATCTTGGGCCTAGAGGTCCCCGTGGAGCCCTGGCTCCTGGGGAGCCCCCGCTTCCAGCCCCTCCTCTTCTAGACCCTTGAGACAGAGCTGCTGGTCTCCCCGGCTGGCACCTCAGACTCCACATATCCCAAACGCTGGCTGGCAGCCAGGCCTGTCCTCGGCTGCCCTTCCCCGGGCCTCCGCCTCCCTCTGAGGGGCCCCCGTGTGCCGCCCAGCCCGCATCTCTACCCCCAGCCCACGCCTCTCTCTCTGCCTGTCACCACGCCTGACTGCGCGCCACGGGGAGGGCCCAGGTCCGGGTCAGGGGGTCAGGAGAGGCAGGTGTGCAGGGTCCTGCTCAGCTGACGGACCAGAGGCCTCAGGCATGCTCTAGCTTTTTCCCCTCCACCAATGCCTGTGAGGACGACAAAGTGACTAACGGCAGCTCGTGGGTCCTGAGCCAGCTGGGTGCTGGGGCGACAGAGGAGATTCCAGCGTGGCCCTGCCTGTGGTTCCGTCCACATGGGCCCCACTCACGGGGCCCGGGCGCCACTGCTGGTGGGACCAGTGTTGGGGGACACAGGCCTTGTGGTGGTCGACCCTTGGCTGAGTGGGCACCCGTTTACTCTCTCTCTCCCAGCTCTATCTAAACCTACCCTTGGCCCTGAACACCTGAGCCTGTACCCAGGGTTCTGTAGGACCAGGCCCACCCGCTATCCTCTCCTGTTCCCTTCCTCCCCTGCCCCTGGCTAACTCTTAATATCCCTTGAGGCCTCATCTCAAATGTCACTTCTTCCAGGAAGCCTCCCCTGCTGCCATGGCTTTGTCTGCTTCCTGACTGAGTCCCAGCCGCTGCAGCGCCCACAGCCCCTCCTCCCAGCCCAGAGCTTGGTGCCAGGCCGAGCTTCAGCAAATGTCAGCTGCGTGCTTGTGTTTTGGGAGCAGAAGAGACTTTGAAAACCAGCTAAACCCTCCCCTCATTTCTCTACCTGACGCAGCTGAGGTGCGGAGAGACAGAATGGTGTGCTCTGGGTCACATGGGGAGGCAGCACAGGGGTGACCGTCACCTATAGGGCCCCTGGGGGGCAGAGCGCTGCTTTGCTTTCCTCTCCCTTAACCATTAATAATGGGATTAAAAGCAAGTCGCTGCCAAGGAGAGAGAACGACTTAAAAAATCCACCACCCAAGAACTCTTGAAGGGAAGGACAGACTTCAGCCATCAGCACTTTTTACTTTGACCTGAATTCATGAATTTTAACCAAATAAGCACCGGCACGTTAGGCAGTAATGCATGTACCATTATGCAAAGCCACTATTATGGCTGTAATGAGAATCAGATTCTGACTCGGTGGTGGCCTTCCAGGAGGGAGGCCTCCTCCGGTTGCCTGCGCTGTGACCTCGGATTGCCGTTGCCATGGGAACACGGCTGCCTCGGGACTGCATGGATGGGAGGCTGGTCCTGTGGGGAAGGGCGCAGCCGACAAGGCTGTTTCCTGGCCGGAGGCCGCCCGAGGCCCAGAGGACAGTGGACAAGCCGCCAACCGGAGGCGGCAGGGTGGGCAGACACGGCAAAACCGCAGTGTCAGCAGGTCTGCCACGTGCCCCGCATCCCCTTCTCGACTGCCCCTCCAGGAGACATCCCTTATGTCCTGCAGAAGGCATTGGTTGAGCATCTACGTGCAGGGCTACGTGGGAGGCCTGAGTCAGGTGCTGGGATGTAGTGACAGGTCCCGGCCCCCGTGAGCTGGCATCTCAGCGTGGGGGACGTTTAATAAAGAGTGAACAGACACATGAGCGATTTTGTAGCCTGGGAGGGACTGGGGGAGGGGGAGGGTCCTTGCACCCAGGGGTTCAGGGATGGCCCGTGAGCCAAGGCGTGAAGGAGGAGAGGGACACAGCCGTGCGGAGGGGTCAGCGAACCTTCAGACAGTAGGGAGGAGAGATAACGTAGGACTCACGGTTAAATTTGAATTTCATGGTTAAATTTTATTTCATTTTATTATTTTTTAAAAGAGTTTTATTTATTCATTTGACAGACAGAGATCACAGTAGGCAAAGAGACAGAGAGGAGGAAGCAGGCTCCCTGCCGAGCAGAGAGCCCGATGCGGGGATGGGGGGCTCTATCCCTGAGACCTGAGACCATGACCTGAGCCGAAGGCAGAGGCTTAACCCACTGAGCCACCCAGTGCCCCTTCACAGTTAAATTTTAAACGGCAAATAATTTTTTAGTGGAAGTGTGCAATGTTGGGGACACATGGACACCGAAAAGTAATCTGTTGTTTATCTGAAATTTGAATTTTTGTTGGCTGAATCTGGCAAGTCCATCAGAGAGGGGAAGGGACCCTCCAGGGCTGCGGGCAGTAGAGGTGGGCTGCACCCTGCCCACACATCTGCCCTCATCGCCCTGGGAGGCTGCTCATGGTCTCCCCACCAGTTTTGACCCTAGGTCCCCTTTGACTCTGTGCCTGGAAATGCCCTCTGACCCTGTCCCTGCCTGCCCCACCCAGCAAGGCTCCCTCGTGGATGCTCTGGGCCTCCCGCACAACCATCAGCGCGGCTTCCTCTCCGTCCCCCTCAGTCCTGCCTCCTTCACTGGCCTGCAAGCCCCACCTTTGCCACGTCAGGGAAACATCCTGCCCCTCCAGGCTGTCCCCACACTCTGCTGACTCTCACTCAGTTCCTCACTGTGTTTTTGAATGAACCCTGTACATTTTTGTATTGGGGTAAAATACACCTCAAACTTACCATCGTAACCATTTTTGAGTTTACACTCAAGAGGCATTAGTGCTCACGCCCCTGTGCAACGGACACCAGCATCCATCTCCAAAATTGTTCATTTCTCCCAAGCTGGAACTGTCTGCAGCAAACAGCAACTCCCCGTCCCCTCCCCCATCCCATCCCTCTTTCTGTCTCTATAACCTTGACTCCTGGAAGTGTAATCACCTGGGGTTCGTCCTTTTGCCACTGACTTACTTCACTGAGCATCAGGTCCTCAAGGTGCTCATCGGACCGCGTCGGACCGAGGACCACATGTCGGTTTCCTTCCGTCTTTGGGCTGCATGATCACTGGCCGGTGGCCCGACCAGGTTCTGGTTCTTTGTTGAGGGAAACACCTGGGGAGTTTCCGCCTTTGGCTGCCAGGAGTCAGGCTGTCACGCTCACGGTGGGCAGATGTGGGCTTGAGTCCCTGTGGGCAGGGTTTTGGGTGCACAGCCGTGAATCGGATCGCTGTACCACACGGTCAGTCCCCGTCCAGTCCCCGTCCAGTCATTAGAGGAGCTGCCCTGCTCTTTCCTCAGCTGCTGCACCATCTTCGAGCCCATGCAGCCCCTCCCTTGGATGTGGTGGTGGGCAAATACTAGGCAAGCTCGTGGGGAGCTCATCGATGGGATTTTTGGCCTCTTCCCCTTTCCAGTCCCCTCCCTGTGTTTTTGACATTCTTGTGCCTCAGGGGCGGTGTGTGGCTTTCCCCGATGGTGCTCAACACCTCCTGGCTTTTATTTCCAAAAGCCCAAAGGGAAGCTTGCTGAGTTTCTGGGGAGGGAGGAAGACAGGTGGGAAGGGTGAGGCACGCCCCCGTCCCTCCAGCAGATGAGTCCTGAGCTCCACGCGGGTGGGGACTGGATTGTGGTCTGATCCCACGGGGAGCATCCTCCTGGCCAAGAACCAGCAGTCTAGAAGGATTGAGCCTCGCAGCCCCGCAGGCTCAAGGGGCCAATGATCCGCCCAAGGCAAACCCTGGGTGGTGGGGACAGCCCCAGGAGTGACTGGGTTGATTCTGGGAGAATAGAGAGGTGTTTCTTTATGCTCCGAGCTCCTGGGCCGAGATGCCTCCATCCACACCTGTTGCGTGGATGCGGCCATCCTGAGGTGGGTGCGGTGCCCGCTGGGCTGTGCCCTCTTCCCAGGGGATCAGGTCTCCTTTCCCCCTGCGCAGCTGCCGGGGGACCCAAGCCAGCTCCTGCTGCCCGTGGCAGGGCAGGGGGCCAGCTGGCGGCTTCTGGGGTCTCCTTCTCTTCGGCCAAGATGTAATCTCTGGAGGATGTGGCAGCAGGGGTCCGGTGCCAGAGGGAGGTCCCCCCAGGTGCTGCCCTCGACGTTCTCTGTCGGCTCCATTTCAGTCTCTTCTTCCCTTGTCCCCCAGGCTCTCTTATGCTCATTCCTCCCTCTCTGTCTTGGTCTCTCTGTCCATCTGTCTCTCTGGTCCTCTGCTGCCTTCCCTGGCCATTTCTTTCCTATTTACAATAACAGAAAGCACACCTCGGACCGAACCCCCAGTCCAGGCTCTCCGAGCTCGCAGTCCCCGGGAGGGAGCCTGCTCTCCTACCCAGCGAGTCCGAGGGCAAGTCACAGACTGGATCTGGTTCTGGACTCTTGTCCTCACATGGTGATTTGTGTCCTGCCTCCTGTGTCTCTTGTAAAGGTACAGGCACTCAGGACAAGAGTCATCAGCCCATCAGCCCACTGCCATCAGCCCACTGAGTGACCAGGGCCTGGAGTCACCCTCCCGGGGCCAGTGAGGGGACAGCCCACTGTGCTGGTGCTGACAATGACGAGCAATCTCCTGGACAAACAGAGCCACCAGTACTTGCCAGCTAATAGTAGGAGGACGTGAGTGCCTCACCCCTGCCCCAGGGCACCCCACTGGGGTGTTCCCCATCAGCACGTCTGCCTAGGTGGAAGGCAGAGGCAAAGGTCAGGACATCAAGGCCCTGGTCAGCTTTGGGTGAGAGAGGAGCAACTTCCTGCGAGGCCGGTGAGGGACACAGACCCAGGTCGGGCACCGTGGTCTTTTCCCAGAGCCGGATGCGTGTTTAGAGAGAGCTGCCATGAGGGTCAATCTGGCTGGTGATGGGCAGGCCACAGTGTCCCACCTGAGAGTGCTGTAGGCAGCTTCTCGCCTGGTTCACAGCAATCGCGCCTCCTGGTCCCCAGGCCCGTGTGTCGTGCCCTCCCGTTGCATGTGTGCTGGACCTGGTGACTTCTTCCCAACGAATAGCAAATGCCGTGGGGGTCACTTCTTCTGCTAAATGAAGGTCACTTGCTCGGGGGCAGGGTCGCTCCGGGGATGTCATTCTAAGAGTAGCCCACAAAAAGCTTCTGGCTTTCACCAGACCGGTCCTCTCTTGTCCTATGTCACTCCCTCTAACGAGAGCTGGCTGCCGTGTTGTGAGCGGCCCTATGGAGAGGCCTGACAAAGAATTGAAACCTGCCTTCCTCTGGCCAGCACCCTGGGGGATGAGGCCCCCAACAAGCCTCGGGAAACTGAGCCTGCCCACAGCCACTTGAGTGAGCTTGGAAGCAGGTCTCCCCCTGGTTGAACCCGGAAGCGACCCTGCGGCCCCAGCCACGAGCCGGGGGCAGCTGTAGGAACCCAAAGGGGACCAAGTCAAGCCTTCAGAAACAGTGAAATCAGAAATGTGTTGTTTTAAGCGGCTGCACTTTGCAGTGATTCGTCTTGTAGCCGTTGGTAACAGATCTAGGTACACACTGTACTGTGTTACGGGGTCACTTCTTCTAGTATGTGAAATTCTACCGCAGACAAATTAATGTGGGAAAAAATCAGAACAGTGGTGGCCTCCTGGGAGTAGAGGTGCGACTGATTGACAAGGGTCGTGAGGAATCTTTCCCAGATGATGGTAACGTCTTCTCTTCTGATGGGGGCTTGTGCCTTTGTCAAAATTCAAATGACTTTCAAGATTTGTGCATTTCATTGTCTGTAAATTTCACATCCCAAACAGCAAATGCTAAAGGATTTAGGGGAAACTGGACTGATATCTTCAGTTTGTTTTAAAGTGCATCAAAAAATAAGATGGTTCGGGGCGCCTGGGTGGCTCAGTGGGTTAAAGCCTCTGCCTTTGGCTCAGGTCATGGTCTCAGGGTCTTGGGATCGAGCCCCGCATCCGGCTCTCTGCTCAGCAGGGAACCTGCTTCCCCTGCTCTCTCTGCCTGCCTCTCTGCCTACTTTGTGATCTCTGTCTGTCGAATAAATAAATAAAATCTTAAAAAAAATAAGATGGTTCAATGGGTAGATATCGATAAAGCAAGGATCATTTGAAGGGAGAATTCTACCCTTATGGTATATGGATGTTCACTAAAAATCCCTCCGACGTTGCTGTGTGTGTGAAATTTTCATAGTAAAATGTTGGGGGAAAATCATTTATTTAACAAATACAGAGTGCTTTGTGGGAGAAAATTCAAATAATAGCATTGTGGCTGGATAGTAATTCTAATCAAAGCTGGCTTTGTGCGAGATACCCAGTGGGGCTCTTTCACAGGCATGACGTCATTCTTAGAGATGGGAGGAAAGCAATGATGCATCTGAGCTTACAGATGAGGAAACTGAGGCTTGGGAGAGCCACTCCATCAGGGTCATGCAGTGAGCAAGTGGCAGAGCTGGGATTTCCCCGGGTCTGAGTCCTCAGAAAGGTTGAGCTGTGTCAGCCTGGGGGTGTCCTTTCTCTCTGTGCCTCAGTTTCCCAGTCTCTGATATAGAGATACAAAAGGCTGGGAGGCACTATTTGGCTCTGTCTGCCTTCTCTGAGAGGCTGGACTCCTTTCTTCCAGGCCAGTGGCTCAGACACCTGCCCGGGGCTCCTGGGTGCCTCATTCCCACGCAGTGGGGTCCCGCACGTGGAGGTGAAGTTGCCTCACCACCCACTGGGTTCCACAGGGTCTCGCATCCATCTTTCCTTTCGCAAGGACAAGGCTGCTCAGGCCATTCGCAGCCCTGGCCCCAGAGGAAAACCTTGGGGTGCCTGCTCCTGAAAGTATCCGGGAGGCCCTGGAAACACTTCCTGGCATGCACCAGTCCCCACAAATATGCATTTTCAGCCCATGTTTCGTCCAGTTCAGAGGCAGGAGAGGATAATAGCATGGCCCATGACTCTGGTGTTTCTCTCCACCCCACCACACCCCCAGAATAACATTCATTGGTACGTGTCCCATATCCTTACAAGCTCCTCCAGGCAGGAACAGGGGGACAAGAGGCCCACCTGCAGGGGTTGACCCAGGGACTGGAAGGTGGTCGTGCACTTCCCGTGTACTTGGGGCTTCTCGGCCCTTCTCACTCAACGTCAGTCTGGAGAAGTGGGTGTCACTGTTCCCTCTTCTGTGGTCAAGGAAGTGGAAGCTCAGAGAGACAGAGCGACCTGCCCAGGGCCCACCGCCAGGACTCCAGCCCTGATGAGCCAATGCAGAGGGCTGGGTTCTTTCTGGCTGGCTCTGAGGATCATAAGTAGACTACAGGGGAAAATAAACTATCCTTCCCAGGTGTCTGTGGCCTTCTGAGTATTCTTAACAGTCAGTTCATGGGCTAACCTATGTTCATAGCTTTCCCACTGCTCTTTAAACCTAAAAACCCAGAGGCTCTACTCCAAACTTGGGTAACCAGAACAGGAGGAGGAGGAGAAGTTTCTTTCTGGAATGTAGGGTGGTGACCAGAGTAGGTCCCCGTCAGGTCAGAGGCTGGTCCAGGCTGTAGGGAATCAGGTGATGGCAAGGACTCCGTGTGCTGATGGGATCTCCACAGCCCGCGCCCCAGGGGCCTCCTTCGGCAGCAGTGGATGGAGCTGGGTCCATGATTCCCACCCTCAGCTCAGGCTCCCTCCCCACTCTGGGGTTAACATCCTGCAGAGCATGGGGTGAGGAGAGGAGGGGAGGAGAAGATGTCGGGTTTTGGAGTGGCCCTTTGTTTCCCCAGAACCTGGCCTCCCGGGTGGGTAGCCGTGGAGTGAATGTGGAGCGGACACAACCCCCCAGTGTCCGGAGGCCATTTGCGATGCTGGGGACAGGCACACACACCCTCTCTGCTCTGCCCCTGTCAGCGGGGCTCTTCCCGGAGGGAGGTTGGGTGGGTGGGAGTCAAGCTCAGGGCGGGGTGGGTGCAACGTTCCAGAACACGGTGCAGAATTCTCAGCTTCTCTCCTCAGCTTCACCCTCCCTTGCCCCCAACGCTGCCTGGCAGTCCTGTCCACTCCGCAGGCTCACCAGGACTGTCCCGGCTCCCCGCTGTCCTCCCCACCTGAGCAGGGTCACCCACCCTTCCTTTCTGTCCTCAAGTGTGCAAACTCCCAGCTCGCACATCACCTGCCCTGAACCTGTCCGTGGGATCAGACACAGCCCTGTCTGGCTCCCATGGCTTTCCTCCTGTTCCTCTTCTCCAGGATGCTCCGAGTTGCCATCGTATAGGTGAGTGACGATGAGCTGAAGGACAGGGACAGCCCCTCCAACTCTGGAGACCGTGGTCTGGTCGAGGAGGCCAGGCAGCAAGTGAGAGGGCAGTGTGCCTGTCAGCTCCCAGCAGGGACCCCTCCTTGTCCCTGTAGGTGGTACCCCGCCGAGGGTAGGGGTCCCGATGCCTGTCCTTTGGCCAGCCATGTCACTGTAGACCCTGACCTGGGAATGTCTCCTGCTGCCAGGTGAAGACTCCGGAAGTCTGTGGAAGGTGCCGTGTGTAGAGATGAGGTTTTCCAGCATAGGGCAGGCCTCGACGCACTGCCATCTGGGGACCCCTGACAGGTGGGCTGGGCTGCCCCGAGAGTCTCCCCTTGTTCTCTGCCCCCAGTTTGCTTGTTGGTACCACTGGTCCAGCCCGACAGGCTCTGGAAGCTCAGCTTGAATGGGCTGCTTCCTGGGTGGCCACAGCCCCTGCCCTCAGCCCCACTGCACCTGTCATCCCCTTGTCCTGGGATCCCGTGTCTACCTCTGTGTCCTCAATACCTAGGGCTTCCTTGAAAGCCGGGCCACATCTAAGTGTTCTGGGGGCTCGGGGGCCAGACCCAGGGCCAGGTCCCAAGTGCTGACAAGGCAGGGAAGGGAAGGAGGACCAGGCCATTATCCCCTTGACAATGCCCTTGAGCCCCTCTGCCTCTGTGACAGGCAGTCCTGCCTCCCAGAAGCCGGGCCAGATTGAACCCTGAAGTCCCCAAGCCCTGAGAGGATTACGTGTATAATGGCGAACTGCGGAACAATTATAAGTGGGACCTGAAGTCTGACAACGCGGTGGCCTGGGGTGTTAGTGATTCCTGCTGACAGCTACGGTGCCTAAACCCCCCAGTCCCGCTCGTGTAGCGCTGCGATGGTGGACGGTCCCTTCAGTGGTGACTCAGGATGCGGACACATCCGTTGTGGGGCTCTGCCGTCCTCACCCTGAGCATCGTGTGGGAGGTTTTCCGGGGCTTGCCCTGAAACGGTCATACTGGCCGGAACACAGTCATGTGACCATGCAAGGTGGGGGACCGGGGACAGGGTCTAGCTCTGAGACCCAAAGGAAGAAGAAAGAGTCTGGGGAAGAGTTCTGCTCCAGTCAAATCTACTGGGGGAAAGGGGATGGGGAGGCAGGACACTCTCTGGCTAGAAAACACCAAAAATGCAGGAATAGTCACCCCAAACCTTATTCAATGCACAGCTAAGTTTGCAAGGAAGGAAGGAAGGGAGGAAAGTTGGGAAGCTCCTGAGAACCAGAGAGGACTGCGAGCCGACCCCAGAATAGGAAGCAAATGCTGACCTCTGGGGTTCCCTGAGGCATTTGCCCTGAACAGAAGCCTAGAACCTCGGATTTTAACTGCAATGCAGGGAACCAACTGAAGACCTTACTTGGTCTTGAGCTCATGAATGATTGATAGTAGGAAGTGAGCTCCTCACCTCCAGCTGAGACCATTAAAGTGATTTGCACAATGTAAGGGACACCTCTAAAAACCAAACTACCAGCAAAGAAAGACAAGGACACTCATTCATCCTGGCCGTCTGCAGTAAATAAAGACACATTCCTTCCTAAGAATGTGTCAACGCAGGTTGACCTTCCCTGGGAATAGGGACCACTGAGTGGTCCAGAAAACCCCAAGCCAATGAATGATTCTAAAGTGGTGTTGGGTTGGCAGATTCCCCTGCACACGGCTGGGGCACCCTCTCCTCTTTGGGTCCCCCCAGGTCCCCAAAGTGCAGCATCAGTCTCACAATCTCCAATTACGAGAACCCAGAGGCCGGCCATCCGCGGCGACTCGCGGTCAGTGCACAGCACACCTGGAAAACTAGACCAAAGACTTCAGATGTTCGAATGATCCGAACTAGAATAAAAATCAATAAGTTAAAAATGTTTAAAGAAAGAAGGATTGAGAGCACGGACAAGGGGGGGAAAAAAGGCTATAAAAGTTATCAGAGAGGGACGCCTGGGTGGCTCAGTTGGTTAAGCGGCTGCCTTCGGCTCAGGTCATGATCCCAGCGTCCTGGGATCGAGTCCCACATCGGGCTCCTTGCTCAGCAGGGAGCCTGCTTCTCCCTCTGCCTCTGCCTGCCTCTCTGTCTGCCTGTGCTCGCTCCTGGGCTCTCTATCTGACAAATAAATAAAATCCTAAAAAAAAAAAAATTATCAGGGAGAGAAAGAGCCAAGCCGAAGTTCTAGAAATGAAAAATGGACAAATGGAATAACTGAGACATAAAACCCATTGGGTGGCTAGATTGGACGGCAGCAAATAGACTCAGCTCAGGAGGGAATCAGGGACAAGATGGGGCGAAAGCGGTGGCCAGAATGTGTAAAGCAGGACAGAAGAAAACAATACGGACAATAGGAATCACAGGTCAGGAGGTGGGAAGTTCGAGCAAAAAGAAATGGGGCCCATCCATCTGGAGTTCAGGAAGGAGAAGACAATGGATGAGAGTCATGATTCAAAGAGGTCATAGTGGTGAATGTTCCAGGATTGATAAAAGATGTGAATTTCAAGCTAGGAAGCATAATAAATCCCAAGCAAGGGATGAAGAAAAAATTCTGCACTTGGGTCCATCACGGGGACGCAGGACAGCAGGACAGCAAGGAGAAGACTCGTCAAGAAGCCGGAGGGAACAGACAAAACGAACCACACCTGAATGGCAGACAGAGGCTGGAACGTAATATCACCAAAGACGAAAACAAACGAACAGTTTCAAGCAAAATGGGAGGAAGACACCTTCAGACAAAGGCGAGCGAGTGCAGTTCTCATGGCCCCTCGCGAGATCCCTGCCTAAAGCCCAGTGGCTCTTGGAGGGGAGGGAGGGTCCCAGAGGCAAGAACAGGGAGCAAAGGGGCAGCGATTTTATAGAATAATGTCCAAGTGAGGGGGATTCAATGGATAAAATGTCAGCGAGATTCTGGTATTTCCCACGATGATTATTTTGATGCTTTTTGAAGAAACACGAAATACCGAAATCGTTCACAAATGTTTCTGCTTCTCCTGCTCAGTCTGCGGGATGACAGGGCACCTGGACAGTGGCCAAGGGAGAGAATTCCCAGGATGTTGGCTCCCTCCGTGTGTGGGAATGCCCCCACGCTGGGCGATTCTCACCGAATCACCTGGAGGGCTTGTCACTGGCTCCCGTGGCCAAGGCCCCACCCCCTAAGTGGCTGATGTATTCTGAGAACCTGCATTTCCAACAAGTTCCAGGTGCTGCTTGTCCCAGACCAAAGTTTGAGGACCACTGCCCTAGCCTAACGGTATCCAAGTCTCTCCAGTCTGTTGCAGGGTTAACATGCCTCCTCCGGGAAGCCTTCCGGCATGCATGCCTCATCAAGCAAGGACTGAGTTTTCATCACTACCTGCTCAGAAGAGAGCAGATACTAAGTCAATTTTAGTTGAATACCTAAATGACTTTATGAACCTTAGAGTAATCCCCTCAAGAAGTCAGTCACGCACACACACACCACCAATTTTCTCTTCACCAGAGTTACTACATCTCTACATCTTAGTAGGCCTTCCCGAGGGCTGCCTGTGTGCCACGCCTGGCACTGGACTCCCGTGGGTCCTGCTGCCTTTTGCACGGGGCACATAGGGCTCCCCAGGGACTCCTGCCTAGGCGGTATTTCTAAACATGGGGTCTCTGGCCCTGGGAGGCTTCTAACCATCCCCCTGCCCCGACCAGACCCCTGATGCACCCTGCTCCAGTCTCCACACTGAAGGCCATGACCCTGGGGGATTGGTCTACCGTCCTGAGGAAGTTCTTCTCACCCCTCCTCTCCACTAAGGCTGTCAGTTGCCTAGAGTGAGCAGAACGCCACGGGCAATTGGTCCCAACAAGCTTAAGACATCCCCGTTCCAGGAGAAGGCCCTGCTGACAGGAGCAGCGGCTGCCAGGCTCCCGGCTGGCTGGGCTCCTGGAGGAGCAGCTGGGAGCCCCTCGCCCGCCAAGGGGGAGGAAGGATGGTGTGGGGCACATTGGGGGGGCAACCCCCCCATGCCCCTGGGAAGGGCTGGAGTTTCTCGCCCTGCCTAGAGAAGCACCCAGAGGATTCAGGGGTTGGGGGGTAGGGTGGGGAGCCTGCGGGTGCTCAGGGGCTGATTTATGAGGCCAGATGAAGAAGACCCATGGCTTGTCCTTCCCCGAGAGATGAGTCCCTTTGCCGGTCTCTGAAGGGCGCAACCCCACGGCTCTGCGGAGCGCAGTTCAGGGGAGTAATGAGGAGTAATGGGTTGAAGCAGCTGAATTTCAGGAAGGAAAGCTTGGCTGGGAAATCTGTCGAGGCTGGATGTCAGCTCTGGCAGGAAGCGATGGGCCTGCTTTCTCGGATGTGGGTGATCTGACCTGGTGTGGGAGGCGCACTGGGAGAGGGGCTTGGCCCCAGGTGGGGGGCGTCCTCATAGAGTCAGCCCCAGCCCATCTCCCTGAAGTCTGAACTGGCGGTGTGATCGCCCCCCTCTCTCTGGGCCCCCCAACCCCCACCGGAGCCCAGAGGGCTGCCTGGGCTCCCACGCATGGGGCCCCTCTCCCCTGAAGGCAGGTGTTTGTTCTCCTGATGTCCTTGGCTCGTGGGCGGGCACCAGGGCGGGCATTCATACATGAGGCAGGTTGACTCCAGAGCCCAGCTGTTTGGGGTCCCGACAGACTGACCCGCGGGGCCCTGGGAGGCTGACCTTGCCACCTTGCCACATTTCCAGGAATCTCTATGATGCACCCTGGAGCCTGGGGAGATACGCTGCCCCTTGGGAGTCCTAGCCATTTGAGCTAGGTGAGCCGTTTGAGCTTCCCCAAAGTAATCTCCGCCTTCACAGTCCCTCGGCTCCCTAGGCGGCAGCTGCTGTCCCCACGCAGGGTCACTTGCTGAGTAACTGGACGGCGTGTGCCAAGGAGAGCTTCCTCCCTGGAGGAAACAGTCCGTGACTCAGGCTCTGACTCAGTGCCCAGCCCGGGTGGGCACAGGCTGTGCTTGCTGGGGACGCCCAGGAGGCGGTGCGGGGGCCCGGGGAGCCCGGGCTGCAGGGCCCCGTGCAGGGCCTCCTCCCACCTGCCAGCTCCCTCAGCAGCTTCCGGGCTTTTGCTGCTTCCCTTGGTCTTCATGAAGCCCCGGGAGGCAAGGATCCGTTCTCCCCATTTTGCAGTGAGATGGCCTAGTGTCCAGGGAGCTAAGGTTATGTAAAACCCTGGTCCCGTTTAGTTCTTAGTAGGTGCCATATATGCCTGGCGCCTTCCGAGTACCAGCACGGACTCTCTGGGTGAAAAACACACATTTCCCCCTCCAGGGGCTCTCCAGGGAAGGTCTCCATGGGCCCCTGGCACAGCTTGCTTTGATCCTTCTCTCCCTGAACAGTCTCATCTGGCCTCCTGTCCTGCCCATCTCCAGGCTCCTCCCAGACCAGCCGCCAGGGCCTGTGTCTGCTCCCCCTCCTGCCCTCCCTCCCCACCCCCTGCCCCCGGCCTCTCTTCCCACGCCCCACCCTCCCCTCACTAAACAACCTTTGCAACTTTCTTGCCCTCTGACAGTAGCATTTGGAATGTGAACTATTCATTGGTGGGAGTTTTATTCGCTGGTGAAAGTTAGTGGGGACAGGGAATGGACAAGGGACAGGGAATGGGAGAGAAGTACAAGCATGGATCCTGCCCCCGGATACTGGGGCGAGCTTGGGCTCCCCCCAGTTCTAAGCAGATCTGGGGGAAAGCACCCCGCAACGCAGCTGATGGGCCCCCCGTAGATTTGTATTCAGACAAGGCTTTGGGGGAAAGTAATGAAAGATGTTGCGGGGGAGGGTGGGGGAAGCCCAACACGTCCACGCAAGATTTCTCATTAGTTTGAAAGATGGACAAGGACCTCAGTCTGTAACAAAGAGAATGGATTGTGTCCTGATTAAGTTGTCTGGAAATTGCTCGGCAACTCCTGTCCTGACCTTCACAGAGGTCCCCAAATGCGCCAAGCTCACATCCCAAGTGACTGTGCCCAGTTTGGGGTGACTCTAAGATGCCCCATTAGCCTCACCCAGCCAAGATCAGGCGCCTGGCCCTCCCAGCCTCCGGAAAGCAGAGGGGGCGCCTGGTGGAGGGGCCCAGTCTGCCAATGGGGCTGCAGCCAGGACTGGGCCCGGCTCAGGGACCCCGCTGTTGGACAGCAATCATCATCAGATCATTGCCCTGCCCCTGGAGTGAGGCTCCTGCACTCAGCCAGCGCCCCTTCCCCTCCTGCCCTCTCCTTCCCTTCCCGGAAGCTGCTGGCTGTGTGCTGAGCCCCTGAGTGAGTCGGGGTCCCAGCGCCATCACTCCAGCCAGGCCTAGGCGCCCAGTGCTCAGACCTGCCCTGCAGTCTGGATCGGAGTGGAGAGGATCTCTGCCTGGGTCCCGTGGGATTGGACCACGTTAAACAAGGAGTCATTTCTCAGACCAGGTTTGTTGTCTTCCTGGAGAAAGGTCTTGAAGTACCTAATAAACAGGCCCGAAGCAGCTCTGGTGGTTCCAAGTGAGGCTTTGTCGGTGACACCAGCTCCATAAAAATGATAAGGGCCATTTATCTTCTGTTTTGGAACATGAAAGCAGATTCTGAGGACTGTGGCTCTGTGTTAATGGAATTTCTGTTACCTGGAGCTCACTGGCGGCAGGCACCCTACCTTCCAGAAGCAAGGCCTCTGGGGACAGCCTGTAGCCATCATTAGAGAAGTTTCTACATGTTCTTCAATCAGTAACCAGGTTTAATAGCTGTGGGGGCCTCTCCTTCCCCCGGGCTCTGAGCCTGATGGCCTGCCTGGCTGCTTGCTTTCCCCAGGCCTCCTGCCCTTCACTTTCAGTGCGGCTTCCCCTGCAGGCTGAAGCCCACGTCTGTTTTGGGACCTGCCCTGGCCTCTACTTCTCTGTGCTCAGACCCTGAGCCCAAGGGAACTGAGCGTCAAGTCCTGAGAATTTCGCCTTCTACCCCCTGATTGTCTCTGATGTCCTTCCTCCCTGACATCAGTTGCCTTCTGCTCGTTCTTGCGTTCTACTCTCTGCTCCCCGTTTCGAAAACTCATGCTAGCTACCGTGTTGTTCCTCCTCCCATTTTTGCTTATGCTGGGCCCTCAGCCTGGGTGCGCTCCCCTCCCCAACTCCTTGGGCTTTCCTGGATGGGTGCCAACTAGTTTTACAAAAGTGTCTGCAGAGTTTCCTCCTCCAGGAAGCCCTCCTGAAGCTATAAAATCTACCGGCTCTCAGCACACTATGTTTTGTAATTGCTTGTTCTGGATCCGTCCCCCGTGTCGCATCTCCCCAGGAATGCTGGCTCTACCCACATACCAGCCCATGAAGCTCCCTGACCCCAACCCTGCCACTCCCGGGGGGTCCTGCCCATCTTGCCTCCCTCCTTGGAGACCAGCTGTCCCGAGGGAATGAAGGGGTGGTGCCGGGCAATGCGGTCAAGGGAAAGGGGACTGAAGCCCACCTTGGCTAGCAGCCCTTCCTCCCAGATCCCACTTGCATATGGCTGCTCTCAGCCGGCATCTTCTTACCCACTGGAAAGGACCACTCAGCTCCAAGAGTCCTGTCCCCCAGCGCCTGAGAGTCACACCATCTTAGTTTTCATCACATGTTCCCATCAGGGGGTCTGGGAGAGGCCCCCAGGGGCACCAGGATACAGGTCCGTCTGGAACTCCCCTCCCCCGCAAGCCGGGCAAGTAGCCCCAGATTCTCAGAGCCCACGAGCGGTGAAGATACGGATCCAGATTGTGTCTCTGAGCACAAGGGTCACATATGTACCTTGAATGCTTAGTCTTCCCTGGAGGTATGTACCCCTGCTCTTGTCACGGTGATGGGCAGAGACGAGGCTGCAAAATATCTCGGGAGAAAACTTGTTTCTTTTCTAACTGAGGTAAGCCTCAGCCACAGTGTGTCCCTCTAAGACACGCTGTTCCCTGTTCCCACCCTGCAGAGCCGTGGAAGGATAACAAACCACCCGCATTTCCCAGGGAAGCTGGGTGGCCGCCTCTTCTTCTTTACCCCATGGCCTCCAGGTCCCAGCAGGGGACAGCAGCGTGGTCCTGCCTGTGTTCCTCCCATTTCTCAGAAACGCTTCTGATGCCACCCCAGCACCCCCCCCCCCAACTGCTAGGACCCAGAGGGATACAGGGTGCACACCCTGCCCAAGGGCTTGGACTGGAGCCTCGAGGCAGCTCAGTACAAGTGGAGGGGACATGGGATTTGAGTCAGTAACATTGGCCACAATGGACTCAGAGTCAACACCCAAGGTGAAACCCCATCCTGTCATTTCTTGGCCAACACTGGACCCTCTCAGCCTCAGTGTCCTGATTTCCAGGGCACAATGGGTTTGGCACTTCCTCACAGGGTCCAGGTGACCGCTGTGTGGGCAGCTGTCAGCACTAGAGGGGGGAGCAGAAGGGGACAGCCCAGTCTCTACCCCAGGAGCCCACAGCTGGACGAAGGAAGCATCAGGGTCAAGGTGTTGGATCAGAAGGATCAAACCTCTCTCGGCCCAGGTTAAATACAGCGAGTTTGTTGTCAGGATGGGGTGGGGTGTGGGTATCCAGGGAGTTAATTGCGAGGAGAGAGGGCATCTTTCCTGGCCTCTCTCTGGGACATCTGCCCTCAGCTCCTGACCCTCTCTGCATGCCAGGCCCAGGCCCACATGACAGACAACGCTATTTCTGCTCTCCTGAGACTTCCCCTTGCATGTGGCTCTGATTCTCAGCTCCCCCGCTAGACCCCCAGCACCATCTGCCTGCCATCTCACTGTCTCCAGATTCCTGGGACTCGAGTCCCTGTAGCCCCGGTGTGATCGGGGTGGGATGGAGGGAGGTCTCTTGGGATGGAGGCCCTGTGAGTGTGTGTGTGTGTATGTGTGTGTGTGTGTGTGTGTGTGTGTGTGTCTGTCTGTCCCAGGGGATTTCACAGAAGACGTTTTAACCGAAGACTACAGCTCCCAAAGCCTGGATCAGACCTTCTATGAATCCCTAGCACCGGCACGGAGGAGGAGATGACGAATGAATGAATGAATGAATGACCATCAGCTCATGGGTGGGCTCGGTGGTGAGGCCCCTCATGGGAGCTCCTGGGGACAAGAGAGTGGACAGGCCAGGCGGGGGTGACTCTGTGGGGAGCCCGTATGACCTTTGACGGAGTAATTCCGCTTCTGGGACTTTATTCCAAGGAATTCATTGTGCAAACACACAAAGCCATTTACTACAGCGTGGAAGCCACCTAGATTTCAATCACAATGGGGCTGAAACACTACACACGGGGTGCCCTCCCACAATGGAGCGGGAGCAGGCACTGTCGGAGAGGACGGAGTGGGTGCCTGGGCGGGAGAGGGCCGCCAGCTGCTTTGGGAAATGACACACCGCTTGTGTAGGGAGAGCGCAGGCGGGTGGGGCGGGGGTGACCTCGCCGGGGGTGGGGGAGAGGTTTGTGGGGAAGCGGCTGGGAAACTGGAAGGGATTCTTGTGACTGTGAACCTTCTTGCTTTTCCTCTTTTTATTTCCGCCTCTGTTAAACAGCAGTTATTGAAAATGGTCCAGAACAATAAACACCACTTGACGGGTACCTTTTTGGAGGGAAGGAGCAGACTCCTGCCGGCGAACATGCAGGCACAGGGACCAGCAGGGCCGTGGAAATAATCGCATGACCTGAGCGGTCGAGTGGTCGGAAGAGGACCCTGCACGCCTCGTGGCCCTGGTGCACCTGTCAGGTCGCTGACGCTTGCGAAGGTAGCAGGTCGCAGGCACTGCTAGGAACCCCGTTGCACAGACGAGGGAGCTGAGGCTCGAGGGAGTGAAACCTGGGGTCCATGTGACACGACGGGCGGCAGCAGAAGCAGGGACTTGGAACCCGAGAGTGTCTGATCCCAGTCTGTGCTAGTTTTTGGAGATACTGAGACTTAGACCCCTGCCCCGCTCCCCCCCCCACCCCGCCCCAGCAGACACCAGGGCCAGCAGTTGCGGTGCGGGCTGTGTCTCATCTCCGGTCACCACCTCCCCATGGGGGCCGGAGCCCACTGCTGCCTCAACTGTGGCTAGCCCTGGTTCTGGGCCTGGGTGGTGCAGGGCCCTGAGCGGGTCGCACGGGGCCTGGGGGAGGCTGGGACCCAGAGCCTTTATTTGCTTCACCCAGTGGAGGCCTCAGCCTACCCTGCCCTCCAGGACTCAGTGGCACAAAGCATGCAGAAGCTAGACGCTGGCTGTGCTTAGGGACGGTCCTGGTGACTCCTCGCCAAGGCCTGCCTCGTGGCGTCTGTGTCTGGGGGGCTGAGCCCTAAGGGAATATCCTGGGCTGGGAGGTGGTGGCTTTGCAGAAAAGATTTGCTGTTTCCTCTAAATGTGTCTTTGCCATGCAGAAGCAAGGGGCTTTATGAACCTGACTGCTAGCTGCCCTTCAGAAAGGGGGGGTCCAAAGGAAGCAAGGGAGGGGCCTGGGGGGAAGGCCTGGGAGTTCTCTCTTTGGGAAACTCTTACCTCCACTCCACCCTGGGCCACGGGCTGGCCATTTGCCTATGTGTCCAGCAGACACGATCGCAGGGATGGGCTTGGGAAGTGCACCCCTGAGTGGGACATCTGTTATGGAATGGCGTCAGAGCCTGAGCTGGCAGGACCAGGTTTATTTAGAAGAATCTGGTGAACTCATGATTTTTAATAAAGGTAACTGCAAAGCAGAGTAAACATGAGTACATTCTGATCTTCAGGGCTTCGGCGAGTTACCTGTGCAAATATGTGGGATCATCCCTTCTCCACCCCCCGCCCTTGGCCACCCCCACAGCCTGGAGATGCTTGGGCACAGCTAAACAGGAAGGTGTAGTACTTATTTATTTTTGCTGGGTGGACTTTGTTGGATTTACCACATTCAACTAATATTTCTTAAGTATCTACTGTGTTTTCATACATCTTGAAACTCTGCCAGGCCCTTCATACGCATCGCTTCTTGTGACCCGAAGAAGCTTATGAGGTCATTATTCCCATTTTACAAGTTCCTCAAGGCTTGACCGCCTTCTCTCTGTGAGTCCCGGGAGCTGAGCCAGATGTCACCGCAGCCTGGGGGGTCCTGTGGTTGGGTCCTGCCACACCAGCATCTCTATGCTCCCCCTGTTCTCCCCCTGTTTTCTCCCAGCACCCAGAGCCCATCTAGACCTCCACTGCACATATCCGGCCCACCCCAGAGCATCCAGCTCTGGGATGGAAGAAAAACATTCTTCCTGAGCCTGATCCTGAGCCTGGGACTTCCTAGTGAGGTGAAACCCCAGCCTCAGTTTCCCCATCTATCAAACATGGGTAAGAAGAGCCAATCACTGGGTGACACCCCAGCTTTACAGTGCCCGGCAGCCTGGAAGCGATCAACGAACATGGAGCCCTTGTCACTATTATGACCGATGTGTGTGGAGCAGGGCAAGCCATAGGCCAAGGTTCCCAGAGGCAGGTAAAACGACGTGAAAGTGGCCCCCAGCCTGGTTTCTGGTGGAGACACGACCTTCTTCGGCTCCCTAGACCCAGGCCACCATCCAGTCCTCCCCCCTTGTTCTCCCTCATCCACTCAGTCTGCCTGCCTCGATCCCAGGACTCCAGGATCATGACCTGAGCTGAAGACAGATGCTTCACCGACTAAGCCACCCAGGTGCCCCAGTCTGCACTCGAGCTTTGACGGGGTAGAGGGTGAGAAAACCATTATCTCCTCTAAAGGAGCTGAAGGAACTGGAAATTCACTTTTCCTGCTTTGCTTGCAGCTGGGGTGCAGAGCATAGTTGGACTTGGGTCCCCTTCTCCTCTCTCTCTGCTATGAGTCATCTCTGCTGCAGAAAATGGCCATGGTGGGACCGCAGGGACTCGGGATCACTGAGCTCAAGCTCCGCATTGGACAAGCCCAAGGGCACGGTGTGGGGCAGAGCGGGTAGTGCTTCTGGAAGCGCCAGCCCTCCTAACCGTGCCCTTTCAACACAACTGTTTTGGCTTACTGACGCAGAGGCAGCCTCTGTGCTTCCGGCTAAGAGCCCCTGTTGGCACTGGCTCCTTCTATGCCCTGTCCCTACCTACCCTCGTCCCAACCCGGCGGGGGGCCTAGCACCCCTCAGTCCTTGACAAATGTGTGGGCTGGCTTGCTTGGTTGGTTGTTTTTTAACAGACATTTATTGGGCACCTTCCAAGGACCACGGAGCCCGTCGCCACACAGGGTCCTGTTCGCCCCTCGCATTTTAGTAGCGCAGCCAATTAGCCCTGCGAAGCCTTCCCCGTGCATCCTGCGCCCACCCACGCGTGGTTGTCGCCCCTGATTGATGGCGACATCCTGCTGAGCTCTGTGCAGTGAAGTCATCCATTGTGGGTAAAGGGAAGGGAGAGCCCACGTCCCCGGGACGGAGATGGTGTCTCTAAATGCGAATGATCTAGAGCAGCGGATAACCTCAGAAAACTGGGATTCAGTAGGCGGACTTTCTGGAATCTGCACTTCTCGGAAAGTGTGAGCTCCTGGGAGGTGGGCTGAGAGGCACAGGGAGCTAGGAAGGTGGAAAGCACATGCACACACACACACACACGCATGTGCACAATCTTTACCTTTTTTTTTAAATTTATTTTTATTTTTTAAAGATTTTATTTATTTATTCGACAGAGAGATCACAAGTAGGCAGAGAGGCAGGCAGAGAGAGAGAGAGGAGGAAGCAGGCTCCCTGCTGAGCAGAGAGCCCGATGCGGGGCTCGATCCCAGAACCCTGAGATCATGACCTGAGCCGAAGGCAGAGGCTTTAACCCACTGAGCCACCCAGGCGCCCCACAATCTTTACCTTTTAATTGGAGTAAGTAATATATACAGTAAGGGGTGTGAAGTGTAAAGTGTACACGTCTAAAACACACAGCTTGATGTGTGGGTACATATGTGCACACCCATGTAACCATACCTATGTCAGCACATGGAACAGCTCCCCCAAGGGCTGCCCATGCTCTTCCCGGGCAATCCCAGCCACCACTGCCAAGGGCACCGCTCTTCTGATCTCTAGTTTGCCCGTTCTTGAACTTCCTGTAAACGGAGTCATATGATGCAGTCTTTGTCTGACTTCTTTCACTCTATCTAACGTCTGTGATACTCAGCCATGATGCCACGTGCCTTCTGCTGGTTCTTCGAACTCTGAGGTGTATTTGGTGGTCCGGGTAGAGCACGGTTTGCCCTTTCTCCTGTCATTGGACATCGGCCCATTTCTACTCTTGGTCCATTACGGATATGGCTGCTATAGTGGGTATATGGACACTTTCCTTGTAGGTATATATCTAGGAGAGGGGTCGCCGGGTCCCAGGGTAGGCATGTGGCAGTAACCTATGACGTGCTGGTAAATGTTTAACCACCAGCTCTTGGGGGAGGAGAAAAAAATCACGATTTGTAGTGTTGGGCAATTTCCATGGTGTAAATAACTTTATGGTTGATTTTCAGCTGCCACATGAAGTCATTACACCCAGAACTGGAAAGAGGTGCAGGCCACCAGATTTTGGGATCCATACAAATTGGCTCAAGAATGCCACCGAGCCTCCTTTCCTTAGGAACTCGGTCAGATGGAACAGGGTCTCTGACCCAGAGATGAGTCTGCATGGCGTAACCTGGTCTATGCCAGGCACGTCACACGTGATATTTTCATTATTTTCCAGTTTTCCAGCCCAGGCTTTGGGTAAAAGGGCAAGTGACTGCCTCTTCCTGGAGCATTAAGGGGGCAGGTACTGAGGTGGGCATGCTTCTGGTGGTAGGATCAGGGAACCAACCATCCCCAAGGTGAAATGTGGTAAAGAGCTGTCCCTTTGCCCCAGAAGGGTCCCTTTGATGCCAGCCTTGGAAGATCTAGGTCTTATCATTATGAAGGAAAATGGCAAATTCCTTATAAAAACTGAGGCTCTGAGGCTTAAGGAGGACAAGACAGAGGCCAAGTTGAATGCCACCTCTAACACTTGGTGCTTGGGAAGGCAATACCTAATGTCAGAGGAAGGAGTCTCGCAGGATAACATTTCAGGCCTCCCGGAATGGCTCCGCACCCCTCAAATGACACCCCGGAGCCCTCCTGCAAGGCTGAGCCCGGCCGGCCACGACTTTCTGCTTCATTCGAAAGCCTCCCGATTCCCCCACTGTGCAGCCCCGGCTGGGGTTTTACGGGCCATAAAAAGCCAGCCCTCCATCAGCTGGTGTGCGCCGAGCCTTTGCAGCCCCGGCACGCCTGGGCTGTTCACAAACACGCTACACCAAGAAGCCACCACCGAGACACATCTGTTCCCCAGAAGCACTCGGTGACAATCTTCCATCTCCTCACCCGCCCTCTCCGCCTCGGTGGAGGGGGGGGGACTTGATTGAGTGTACCCATGCCTTCGTGCCTTCGTGCCTTTGCAGTCACTGCCCCTAACGTCACCTCCTTCTCCACTCCCCTGTGGCTGCCCAGCAGGCGCCCACGCACTCCTCGACTCCCCTTCATTCCAGTCCTGTCCCGGCTCCTCAGTGCCTGCAAGACAGAGTCCAAACTTCTGTGTCTGTTGCCTTAAAGGGTCTTGCAGATGGTGCATGTATCTGCTTTCCAGAACATCTCCTGTCACTCACCAGCTGGTCCCCTCCTGCAGGCGCTCTCTGCATCAGTGCACCCCCAGTGCCCTCTGTCCTGGGCTGGCCCCATGTCTTGCCTGGTGGAGCCCAGCCTGGAGGACTCGGCTGAAACAACAGCTCTGCTGAGACCTCTTCTGGGACTTGCGCATAGTCTCCCTGTCCCTGGCAGAATCAGTCAACCCCCTCCCCCCAGCGTGGCTACTGATAGGAAGGAACTGGCTTCAGGCTGTGCCTCAAGGTCACAGGCAGGTCACCTTCTTGTGACGTTGTGGGTATAGCCTTGAGCCTGGCATTTAGCAGAAGCACTCAGAAAATATCCCTGGTGTATTTCAACTCAGTGAAGACATATCACTGTGCTTGGGATGATTACCAGTCCGTTCCTGCCTGAACGTAGCCCAGGGGAGAGCACGGGATGGGATGCCATTCAGCTTCTTGTCCCCAAGGAGGGGTCCCCAGGTTCACCCGTGGAGGCAGCCGTAAGGAGATTTGTCAGTTTCCAGCTGCACTTGACCCCCACCCCGAAGCAGGACTTCCAGAATGGTCTCGTTTTCCTTCCCCTGTCCCACCTCATCCGGATGGAAGGCAGGGAGGCCGAGTGTTGAGGCGGGAAAATGGGAACTTCACGGCCATACTCACCCATGTGGTTTCCTGCCTGTGTGGCTGCCTTTAAGATGGGGCAGACTGTCTCCTCCGGTGGGGACACTGGATAGAAAGGCCCCGGCCGAGGGCCTGGCCCAGGTGCTGGGCCAACAGAGGCTGCTGTCACTTTGCTGGCTCTCTCTGCTCCGGGCCTGATGTGCTTCTGCTGCGGCTTTGGCATCGTCTCACCTGAGCGTTCCATATGTGAGTACGAAGTTTCCTTCCCTCCCGTTTCCCTCATGGTCATGCTGATCTCCTAGAAAAAGGCCAGAAGGAGTCAGATTTGGTGGTTCACAGTGGGGAGACAAGGATTGGGGTGGGTTTTTTTTTCTTCTTCTCTCTTCCTCGGTCTCAAAGTGGGTTTTCTGGGAAAGAGACTGAGTCACTACCCTGACCTGGTGCGCGCCGCTGCTGGAGGCCGATACGCACGTACAGGCAGGGAATGAAATAAAAGGGGACGTGGACATAAGCCTGAACAGAAGAGTAACTGGTCCTGAGTTCAGCACTGGGGACCAGGGTGTCACGGGGCAGGGGCAGGAGGAGCCCGGGGCTCTGGGGGGGCTCGAGTCCTGCTCCTCCACCTGGGAGTGTGGCCCAGGACAGGCCCACGGGCCACACAGGGTGTCCGTGTTGCTGTCCCAACGTTGTTGGAGGATCAAATGAAATAACATGTGGAAAGAACACTTTTTAAACTGAAAAACAGCGCATAACTACTAGACATCGAGGGTCTTTTACTGTAGGAAAAGGAGTAAGATGGCTGCCGCATTAGCATACTATTAGCATATATCAGCATACCATTATCTCATTAGCATGGCATTAGCATATTATTCGGCCTTAAAAAGAAGGAGACTCTGACCTGAGCTACAGCATGGATGAAACTTGAGGAAATAAGCCCATCCGAAGAACACAGATGCATGATCTCACTTACAGGAGGTCCCTGGGCTGATCAACATCACGGAGAGAGAAAGAACGGGGGTCGCCAGCGGCTGCGGGAGGGGGCGGGGAGTTCTTGTTTACCGGACCGGACTTTCAATTTGGGAAGATGGAAATGCTCTGTAGGCGGCCGGTGGCCACACCACAACATTGAGAAAGGGAAACGGAGGGGACCCCAGGAAACACTGCATCTTTTGCTGGCTCTTCTTGCTGGGACCCGCACCCCCATCTCACCCATGCCTTACAGAACAGATCGTGTATGTCCTCCTCACCAAGGTCAAAGATTTAATGATTTCCTTGAAGTCTTCCCGCACGGTATATAATATCCAAGCAATGACCAGGCGGGGTCATCATGAGCGTTTTAGAACTACTCACGTTTCTAGAACCTACTCACCAAGACCCCTGGCTCCAGGCGTAAATGACTTATGGGGGATAGAACCGAAACACGGCTGCTTTGCTCTTGGAAGCCTGAGAAGACAGGAGCTGAACCACCATCCCCAGTACAAACCCTAGGCCCCGTGCAGAGATGAGACTCACTCTCCTTTCCTTTCTGAGGCTCCCAGACACTCTGTATCTGCACATTCTCTCTCTGTCTTCAGTAAACTCTGCTTTCGCTTCCTTTCGGTACCCACTTAATTTCTATCCTGTGCGGAGCAAAGACTCTCTTGGCTGGTCCTGGGGGGCCCCTCTTGTTCCTCGGACCCTGCCAGTCTGCCTCAATATGAATATACTCAATGCCACTGAATTATACACTTAAAAATGGCTAAAATGGTCAATTTTATGTTATGTATATTTCATCACAATAAAAAAGAAAGTGTGACAGCTACTTTGGGAGTAAAAAAGGAAGGAATGGAAACATACACTTTATTTCCAGGAGAAAAAAAAGGGTGTGTGTGTCTGTGGGTTTCTTTTAAACAGATGAGAAGTAAAATAAAGGGAAACGAGAAAACTTTAAAAGGCACGTTGCCAGCTTACAAGGTTGTGGTTTTTATAGCCTCTGGGTCAGTGTCCTTCAGTTTGGAAAAAAGTTGATATTGCTTGTAACATTTTTAAAGGTCAAAACCAGGCGGAACATCAGCCCACTGCCTAAATGCATGATAATAGAAAATTTAAAAATTAATTACAGGGTCTCTCCCGCTGACACCTGGCGCTGGCTCAGTCAGAGCGGAGCTAAGAGGGGCCACTCCGAGGTGCCTCGCGCCCGGGAAGCCTTTCACTGTCCGCTTCTATTCTCAGGAGCAGCCCAGCTCTGCTTCGCGACATTGTCCCCAGACAACAATACGTTTTGAAATGAAAAATGTTCTAATTGGACACAAAGGAGACACCTTCCAGATTCCGAGGCCAGACGGGAATAAAAACTCTACTTAGCTGAGGGCAGAAGGCAGAGCAATTCAGGGAGGGCGTCTGGGGAGCTCTGAATCATCTTCCAACTTCCCCGAGCTCCCCGGGCATTTCTGAAACACCGTGTTGGGGAATCAGGTAGTGCGCAGGGCTGGGGAAAATGCACGGTGGGGTGCCGAGGATAGCCACATGCCTTCCAAGTTCACCAACTTACGTTCTCCCTGTGGGTTGTTAGTTACCATGCTTGTTTTCCAGACAAGAAGCACCACGCTTAGAGGGGCTCACAGAACCTGCCCAAGGTCATCAGCTATAACCGATAAGGCCTGATGAGAAGGGGCAGGAAGATCTAGGTTTCATTTGGGAGGGCCTTGGGTAGGTGTGTGCCTTCATTTGCTCTTTCTGCAAATGGGGATAATTTCTATCTCAGTCGGTTCCACCGGGCTCTGTTGCAGGGACATCATCAGCGCATGCCAACCAACACCCGCCCATGTTCCATGCGTCTTGCCGGCCAGCCCGAGACTCTGCTCAGCATCTCCGTCCTCTGGGGCTGGGGCCAGTCCATGGCAGGGAACATGGGACTTGTAACAGACAGGCTTCAGCCATGTTTTAAGTGACTTGCCCACACCCCACCTCTGGAGATAGGAGGTAAGAGAAGCAGTTTTGCCTCCCCCTGCTGGGGAGGTGGGGAACTAGACATACTGGCTTAACGTGCTTACCACAACCTTGCTTCACGAAGTTGTTGTTGGGATGGAGAGAGGGAATCGTATATGATGCACTTCGAAGAATGTCAAGTTCTCTACAGACGTAAATTGCACACGTAAAATACAAATGTAAATTACAAATGTATGGTTATGGCTGTTGTTGCTGATCTTAAAATCCTTCCGGTCTTTCACACCATCCAAGAATCAGTCTTGACCGCCAGCCGCAAGTCGTGGGGGCTGTTCTCCCCCATCAGGATCGGAGGCGCTGAGCAGCCCCGGAGGCTGGGACCAGGCTCACTGCATTTGGCTTCTGCTGTGCTGTCATTAGGTTTTTTTCTTCCTCTGCCGAAGTTTCTATCATTATCCAATCCCACAGCCACAGAAGCATCAGAATTTTAATAGACTTGGGCCCCAGAGCCCGAGAGCTAAACGTTTATGATGCACAGCTCCAGACGAAAGTGCTGGGTCTGTGCACGGCGACATGAACGCTGTGGCGCTGACACCATGGGGCCGCGGGGCCCCACCAGGTGATGGAGAAGTTTCTGGGAAAGCACCCGGTGGTGAGGTGCCCCTTTAATTGGCTCTGTTTTTCTGTCCCTGTCTCCGTCCCAAAGTTATGCCGTAGGTGGACACTGGGGCTTCAGAAAAAACCATCAAGAAAGACTTTGATCTCCTCTAACAGTTTCCAAACGTCCGTCTGGGAGGTTTGCATTTGCAATTATGGTGATTCTCTTCCTCTACACAATCCCTTCCCATGAAGATCTTTCTCTACCTTTGCAGGGCCCACAAATGGTCCTCCAGTGGGTGTTTAGTCCACTGTGTGCAGCCCTGCCCGTGACACGGGGTCCTCCGTGAGCCCTGCCTGTGGGGATGGAGGGCGCTCTCCCCAGATCCCTCTCTGCTGGATTCTCGGTCACTCTTCCAGCTTGGACACAGCGCCATGTGGCCATTGCTCAGAAGCATGGTAGGCTTACCTGCTCATCTTCACTCCAGACTTCTGCCTCCTGGTCCGACCCCCTCTAAGCTTTCTCTGAATCATTGGAAATCTGGACTTGGGGTGCAGGCCTACCTCTCCCCCATCTCCCCCAGCCTGCTCCCAATACCCCCATGCCTAGAGACCTTGGGCAGGAGGGGCCTTGCTCTATCTCTACCCTGTTCCCCACCTGGGACCCCCAGTATGGCCTCCCTGAGACTCAGGTCCTGGCTTGTAGCAGGGGCCGCCCTGGGCGTCCTTGGTGGCACTGAGTGCTGTTTCTCTCCAGTGGCCAGGTGTCTTCGGCCCCCGCCCCACCCCGATCTTAAACACTAGGATCTTGCAGATCACCGGAAAGAAAGGTGCTCAAGGCATGAGAGGCACCAGGACCCTGACGAAACCTCTGAGTCTTGTCTCCTACTGCAGCTCATCCCGAAGCCCAAGTTTACTGTGTTACTTACATGACTCCCTTCCTCTCTTCTGCAAGCAGGTGTGGGTGAAAGATGCTTGTGGCATTAGATGTGCGTGTACTATGTGACCCCACTGTCTGTGGGCAGGGAGATCCAGGTCCTCAAAGTGAAAGTCAAAGTGAAAGTGAACCCAGGCCAAGGTCAGTGGCTGCCGTGGTTTGGAGGTTGAGCCGACAGCAATCGGTGCACAGTGGGTGGGATTAGCTTTAACCTGTCCCAGGCTGCGATCTGGGGAGAGCTTATTTACAAGAATGAAGTACGTCTCTAGGGCATCAGAAAACAGCTGCCATGAAATGGAATAAATCAGCAGTGATTTTGGAAATGGTAACACGTCACGGAGGGATACTGCACCGTGAGAAGTTTCTAGGGGCCAATGAGGAATCAAGGAGAATCAGAAAGAAGGAATGGGCAGAGCTTCTGCAGCCCCTCCAGGGGAAGGGGAGCTCTCTCTCCAGAGTGGCTGTTGTCCCATCCTGATGACTACTCTTTCTTTCTTGAGGTTTCCTGACCCCTCCTGTGCCCCAGGCACTGGGCTAGGTTCTGGAGCCCCTGCCTCTTCTCCAGCCTCCTCCTGTGCAGGTGCACACTGTGTTCAGGATACCTTAGCCCAACGGGACTTCCTGTTCCTTAAGCAGTCCAACTCATCCCTGCCTCAGGACCTTTGTACATGCTATCCTCTTTCTGTCCAGGATGCTGATTCCTCTCATCTTTTCACCACTGGCTCCTTATCATATAGATCTCCAGCCAAGTTACTTTTCTCTTGGTGGATCTCACTCACTCTGTATCCTGTTCTTATTTATTCTGCTTTATTTTCTTTACAGCTCCTGACCACTCTCTGAATTTTTATTTAGTTGTTTATTGTCTGTGCCTCATGAACTGGAACGCAAGATCCATGAGAACAGGGATTTTCCTTGTCTTATTCTCCACTAGATCCTAAAAGCTATCCTAAAATAATGGCTCCTGGTTCACAGTAGGGGACCAGTAACTACTCATGGGTGAATCAAGGGCCACCAGTTATCTCTTGAGCACCTGGTCTACGCAGGCACAGTGTGAGGCGCTGCAGAACTGTGAGGAAATTGACAGTTTGCTGTTGGATTTCATTTCTTCTTTCCAAGTGCCTCATTAAGAGGGAACTGGTAGCATCTCCATATTGTAAACCAGAGAATGAAGTCCGTATAGGTAGACAGCCCCACCGTAGTCGATGATATCGTTGCTGCCAATTATTTGCTGCCTTAACTTGAAAGAGTTCCTACTTCCCTGCTCCAGTCCCAGCAGGCTTGGCCAAGTGGCTTCCATGAGAAGGAAAGCTCGCCAGAAGTTTCTAAAGTCATCGTGTTTCCACCATTGTTCTTTCCGCCTGCCACGAGAGCATGCCTTGCTCCTTCAGCCTGGATCTCAGAAAGGGGATGGCTTGAATCAGCCTCAGGCGACTGGCAGCTGATGTCTAACCCGAGTGAGAAATAACCTGGGCACTGGGGTTGTGTTACCACCGCATAACTTCGTGAGCGCTGGCCGATATGCTGGCTGTGAAGGTTGAGAAGGGAAAGTCTTCTGGGGCCGGGCACATGTCTGGTTAGCTAGAGAGGGTCTAAAGATGAGATGGGAGGAGTTTGTGAGACCAAGATGCTGATGTCCTGCTTTCCTGTGCCCACCGCAGAAGCAGGCATCTGGGAAAGTCACTTCATCTCGCCAAGCCTCGATTTCCCCGTCTGTAAGACGGAGGATAAGGGGATCATGGGAATTATTTTAAGGCTCAAATGAGCTAACGTGGGAGACTGCCCAGCCCTCCCTAGAGGTCTGTTGGCCGAGTGAACAACCATACAAATGAATAAATAAACACTTGCAGTCTGGTGCCCAGGAATGATCTGGCTTACAAAGCAGTCTCTTGATTTGGGTTATTACAAAGCCGTCTCCTCAGGGTTGAGCACCTCTGTGAAAGCTGGTAAAGGGAGCAGTTCTGAACCCGTGAGATCGAGGCGGCGGCGACCCCGGCAAGGGGCAGCCCTCCCACGAGTGTCATTCTGCAGCAGGCTCCGGCCTTTCCCACCCGAGACGGGGTGCAGGAGCGGGCAGCAGCGAGAGCCCCCGAAAAGAGAAAGGCAGGCTCCAGAGCCCCTGCTCTCCCCTGAATGCTGCTCCTCGGGGTGCAGGCTCCCAGGAACAGGGCAATTGATTTCTGTATGGCAGACACAAAGGCCCACACGACATGGGAGCTGGAGAGACGCTGCGACAGTCCATCAATGCCGGGCATGGTGTTCGACCTGCATCCTTTTCGAAGAAGACAGCCCACCAGTCAGCTTGGTACCCCTTGGTGAATTCTGAAAACCCAGGCACTGAGAAATACTTCTTCTTGTCAATTAATTGAATCACAGATTCAGCTCAAGGAGCACATATTTGCTGCACATTGCCTGTATAACAGGACTCTGTGAGACAGGGAAAGGTGGAGATGGACTGATATTTACTAAGCATCTACTATGTGCAAGGATCTTGTAGACGTGTCTCCACTTATAGTAACTGAGCGAGATGGGAGCTAGCATGACACAGGGAAGGAACAGAGGCTTGGGAGTCTGAGTAGCAGGCCTAGGGCTGCAGAGCCCAGAAGGGGCAGAGCCTGGAGTCAGGTCAGCATGGTCTGACGCCCGGAGCTGCGTTTCCTACGCTCCTGCTCCCTACCACCCTGCACAGCCGCCCGGTGGTTAAACGGTCCTACAAGGGGGCTGGCTGCATGTTCTTTTTTTTTTTTTTTTAAAGATTTTATTTATCTATTTGACAGAGAGAGATCACAAGTAGGCAGAGAGGCAGGCAGAGAGAGAGGGGGAAGCAGGCTCCCTGCAGATCAGAGAGCCCGATGCGGGGCTCGATCCCAGGACCCTGAGATCACAACCCGAGCCGAAGGCAGAGGCTCAACCCATTGAGCCACCCAGGCGCCCCCTGGCTGCATGTTCTGCTGCATCATTGTCCTGGGACGGGACAGGACTGAGCCAGGCGGGTGCCTGGGGAACCGGCTGCTTTTATTGAGATATTTGTTCACAGGTGCGTAGATGAGAAGTTGTTATAGGCTGAATTATATTCTCTAAAAATATACGTTGGGAGTCTTTGCTCCCAGGAACTCCCAATGTGACCTTATTTGGAAACAGGGTCTCTGAAGAGACAAGCATGTGAAAATGAGGTCATTACAGTGGACCCTAACCCAATAGGACACGTGTCCTTGTATAAAAGGGAAATTTGGACAGAGACATATAAGAGGGGAGACACGTGAAGAGACACAGTTAGGTGGAGGGGGAGGATTGGAGGGAGGCTCCAGGCTAAGGAATGTCAAGGACTTCCAGGACCACTAGAAGTTGGGAAAGAGGCCTGGAAGGAACATTCTCAGAAGGGACCAGCCCTGCCAACACCCTGAGCTCAGACTTCTGGCTTCTGGAACGGTGAGAGGATGTATTTCTGCTATTTTAAGCCACCAAGTTCATGGTACTTTGTTCTGGCGGCCCTAGGACACTAATATAGGGACCCAGGGGATAGTTCAGCTTCCCCTATCCTTGGGGCATTCTGCTCAGACAGGCCACTTCCTCAGCAAAACCAAAGCCCTGCCGTTTGAACACCTTGACCTTCGTCATCCGGCTTTGATGACTACCAGTGACATTGCTATTCCCCCTGGAATTCGCCCCCACCCTGAGGGAGCTGTGCTGCCTGGGGGCTGGACAGGCTAGCTGTAGGGACAGAAGAGCGAGACCACAGAAAGGCGCATGCTCACTCCTAACCCTGTCCCATTCCCCGGATTATTATTCAAACCTCAAAATTAGGAATTTTAATTAATGAATCAATTGCTTACTAACATTCAAGCATCTCCATTTACTAAAGTTTTCCACGTGGTGAAGGCGATGGGCTGAGCGGCTGGCGGATCCCACTTATGTTCTAATGCCAAATGGTAGAGGAGGACCACCGTGGACCTCAGCACGTTAGTCACTGAAATTCACCCTTTTCACTGTCATTTAGGTGTCTAGACAAAATCAGAGTGAGAGCCCCCCTCTCCTCCTTCAGCTCATCTCAGAAATGTGAGGTGTTCTGGTCTCTATGTACTATTGTTTCCAACAATTTTGGCTTTCGGGGGGAAGAAGTGGAGATTAATGAGTCACATGAAAACACCAGTTTCCGTATATTAGAGACAGTAAAATACATTAATGGCTTAAATGAAGCTAATCTGTAAGATTAAGAATAGAGAAGACAATTTCAAGGGCAGAGACTCCATACTGAGTTTCTGGCTGCTGATTAGAATCCTGAACCTTCCCTGTGTTTTAGGAAAGAGGCCGAAGGCAGCGTAGCTGGCGGGAGAGGATGCATCTGGCGTCAGAAACCTGGGGGAGGTGTCCCAGCCCAGTGGCTCAGCGCTGTGTGACCTTGACCGCTGACTCAGCCTCTCTGAGGCCCCCATTTCTCCTCTGCCTCGCTCTCCGATGCGCCGTGAACAGAGACGTGCTGAAGGGCTTGCCAACTGTGAAGTGCTCCACAAATGGGAGGAAACACAAGGCCAAGGAGACCTGAACAGATTGAGCCGTGGAAACCCTCTGAGGTCACCGGGAAGCACAGCTTCCCCCAACCCTTTAAAAGAGGAAACTTACAGGCCTCAGGGTGTTGTGGGTTTTTGGAGAAATGGGGATGGGGGGTATGTGTGGAACAGGACTCATTTAGGGTTAATTAAAACCAGCTCCTCTGGGAGGTGGTGGCTGCTGTCTGGGACCCTTACACAGGGACGTGGAAGCAAAGCAAACCTCCCATCTTTACTGCCAGGCATAATGAAACTAATTCCGAAGTTACATGACTAAGTGTCCCCGGCACATTTTTTTTTTAAAGACCTTTGAACATATTACTGTTATATGTAACCAAATTCCAAACAGACTTTTTCCTTCAGTTCTTGTTGCTGTTTCTGGGTCACTCTGCGTGGCTTTCAGGTGCACCCTGTATAGTCCAGAGGCAGGGATCCGCA
>RCUC01126873.1:0-10183 GCA_003697995.1 Taxidea taxus jeffersonii | reverse complement strand
ACACCTCCATTTCAGACCCCAACCTGGGAAGACAGGATGCTAGGTGTGGCTTCCCCAAGGGCTATGCCCATGAGGCCCTGCCATGCTGACCTCTAGAGAGTGCCGGGGTCCCCATGGGCTGGGTTGCTTGGGTCCCTGGATGCCTCCAGCCTGAATGCACCCAGCTCCTTCCAAGGCCACCCAGCCCCCGCTGGCTTCCAACCTCATTGGCATTTGGCAAATCCCACTCCACCAAGGCCTGAGAACAGAGGCTGTGCTGCTGGATAGAGTGAACTCAAAGACCCTTTAGAAAGCGGAGCCAGGCCCCAGACCCCCAGGGTAGATAAGGGAGATGGCCCCTCTCCCACTGGAAGCAGGCTGAGGGCTCAGCTTACCTCTGAGGTCTGGGGGACAGGAATTCTTTGGTCCTTATCTGGATGTATTTAGGGCTCCTGGGATGTGACTAGAAAACCAAGTGGGGCACCGTGGCCGTCCAGACTGGAAATCTGTGTCGGCCGGGGGTGGGGTGGGGGGTAGCACCGTGGACAAGGAATGCATGCAGATTGGCAGCCGCGGCCGTGTCCTTGGCCAGACCCGCCTGTGGGCCTGGCAGGTGGAGCAGACAGGCTCTGCCTCGATGGGTGTACACTGTCCCACTGGACCTGGCAGGTGGGGTCATCCTGTTGAGGGACAGAGCATCAGCTCCTAGCAGCATTGCTCTTTTATTCATGGGGCTTGGCATTCTGGGATCATTTCCTCTTGGGCAGGTCCTTGTGCAAACCACCAACGATGAGACCTCATTTGTGTGCACAGAGGGTGAGACCCAGGTCTCCCAGAGCATTGCCCTTTTTACCCTGCCAGGGAGCTCACAGCTCAGTGGACACTCAGTCTTGCTCACCCTGAGAACCTGCTCTGCAGACCATGGCTTGACCCTCTGAGCATTCAGACTGAGCATCCCCAGACATTGTGGGTCAGCGGAGCACCCCCAACACGTGCCACAGTCCGCAAGACTCTGAGTCAGCCCAAGGACAGGGCAGGCCTCCGGTGACCCTGGCAGACTCCCTTCACGTCTGAGCCTCAGAGGCTGTGACCACCCTCCTCCTCCTCTTTGCAGTGCCTCTCTAGGAGAGCGGAGCAGAGACAGCTGCCCCCACTTCACAGATGGGAAAATCAGTCTTTCAGCTTAGGACATCGGTGCCGCTTTGGGCATCGGGCCATCCAGGCACCCATTCAGTTTACTTGACAGATGTGTAGTGAGCACCTACTATGTGCTGGGGGTTGGAGATGAGTGAGAGCAGGTGCAGCAGCAGACGCACCCACAATCACGCAAGGATGCCGAGTACATCTGGGTCCAGCTGTGAATGAGTGGAGGGCTTCCTATATAGTATCTTGCCAAAGCCTCACAGAAACATCCCGTATGGGTAGATCTTGAGAGGTGACCTGAGCCCCAGCTGAGGTTTCCCACTGTGGTGCTGGGATTAGAGCATTGACTCCTCTCTGCATCCACCGAGCTGTCTCAAGGAGAGAGGCGGTCTTATCCAGACCCCGGGCTGGCTGCGTCTCCGTCAGCCTGCCATTGCCCACCCTGTTCCTTCCGTGATGGCTGTTGACCTTCCCCCAGCTGTATAAATGCACCCGTTCCTCTCCCTCTCCCTCACCCCACCGGCCCTTGCCCAGAACTGGAAATATTTCAGCGGTGCCAGGAAACAAGGTCCCTTCAGCGTCTATGTCTGCAGTCTGGGTCCTAGGTCAGGGAGGAGTCCAGCAAGCAGGTCCCTAAGCTGCTGAGCCGCCTCGCTTGTGCTTACCCGCCTGCTGGGAGGAAGCAGGGGGACAGAGGAACAAGAACAGGACTCATGTCCTGAACTGGGTGGACGAGGTGCCTCTTCCCATGCCAGGGCCTGGGGAAGGGGAGATAATGAGCCCAGAGTGGGATTTGCAGGGTCTGAGGCCCCTAGTGGCATCCACAGGCCTGTAGGCCCAACTTCCCTCTCCTCCTCCTCCTCCAGGGAGCAGCCTGGGTTTCCTTTCTCATTGTAGCATCTGGGAGCCTGAGAAGGCTGGGCTGTCTAAGGGGATCCCAGACCTGATGCCTCCCCATCTCTCCCCACCCCAGGAAACATCATTGGCTCGGGCATCTTCATCTCCCCCAAGGGGGTCCTGGAGCACTCGGGCTCTGTGGGTCTGGCCCTCTTCGTCTGGGTCCTAGGTGGAGGCGTCACTGCCCTGGGCTCCCTCTGCTACGCGGAGCTGGGAGTCGCCATCCCCAAGTCTGGTGGGGACTATGCCTATGTCACTGAGATCTTCGGGGGCCTGGCTGGGTGAGTGTGGGGCACCAGCGGGGTCGGTGGGGGAGGGGATGACAATCTGGAATGGAGGGTCACTTGGGCCCTGGACTTCAGTTTCTTCTTTTTCTCACATCTCAGGGAGGTGTGAGATGGGATGGATAGAGGAAAAGAGAGTGGGGGTTCTGTGTAGCCTTCCAACGCCAGAATGGGCTGGACACTCCGGCTGGCCCCTTGACCTCTCTGTGCTTCCTTCTAAATGTTTCCTGAAGCCTACTCCCCACCTGGGTGGTGCTCGCAACAAAGGAAGAGCAGCCTTGATTTTAGTCAACCCACATGTGTGTGGGGGGTGCATAAAATTCCTACCAGCGCCCTGCAAGAGGGCCCCTTTAAATAGCTTCCACCCCCCGCATTCTTTTATTCACCGATCAACATTAGCTGAGCACCTACTGTGTGCTGAGGACTAGAGATAAAAGGATCTATCCCTGTTCTCAAATTGTTCACCCGGCAGAAGGGAGAAAGTCCCTTTGTACTTGGTGAAGACCTAGAGAATCCTTGCTTTGTGGTGTGCATGAGGGGCAGTGGCTCAGCGGCCAAAAGAATGGGGTACCATCACCTAGTGAAGGCTTCTGGGAAAAACAACATTTGCACCAGGGCTTAGAAGGCAAGCCTGATCCCTCTGGTATGGCCAGGGGCAGGTCAGATCCATGGCAAGTGCCAGGGTTTGGAGGCCCTTGGGGCTGCCTGGGGGCACGATGGGGGATTAGAGCTATTGCAGTTAACCCCACTGAGCCATGCCAGGGCCTGAATAAAGGTATAGGAAGATTCCAGAATCATCCAGAAGACAGGGTAAGCAGGGTGGCCTGAGGGAGAGGTGAGGGCAGAGGAGGTGACAGCCACTTTCCCACTGGATGGACTTCATGGGAGGGAAAGTTTGGGGGTTGGGTTCCCATGCTGGTGGGGTCTGTGGCATATCTGGGGAGATGATCTAGTCTGGTCTGGGCAGGAAGGCATCTGGAGCTCAGAGGAAAAGTCTAGGCTAGAGTATCCAAAATTTGGTTCTGGGGAATGTGGTGCGGGGCCTTAAAGGGGTAGCAGTAGATGGGGTTTCAGGGTGTGTCCATGGGTGCTCTGCTCTGGGGAGAGGGTCCTCAAAGGGGACTGGGACCTGAGAAGGCAGAAAAATTGGGCTGTGTGGTTAAGAGAATACTCAAGAAGTAGGATCGGGGGACAGCCCAAGGCCCAACCCCAGGGGGGCCTGTCTTCTAAGGCTGGCAGAAGGGAGCAAGGGGTAGGCCACCAAGTAAAGGATAGGACTAAGAGGAATCTACCAAGTCCAGGGGTCACTGTGTCCCTGGATACGGCAGTTCCCATCCTCAAGGTCTAGGAGCATCCCCATAGACAGGCCCTTCCAAGGGTGCAGGTAGAGCCTCTGGGAAGAGGTTGGGTCTCACAACATTGAGCAGAGCCCGGGCTCACATGTGGGTACCCCCACAAGCTATATTTGGGCAGAAGGGACATAAATCGCTCCCTAACCCTGGCCAGGGCTCCTCGAGAGGTCTTATCCCCCAGGGGCCACGACTCAGACCCAGCTACCTGCAGCCACGGGCTCTGCTGAGAGACCCCGCTGGAGCCATAACCCAAGGTCCTGGGACAGCCTGCCCCAGCTCAGTAAACAGCCTGTGGCCAGAGCTTGTCGGCTATTAGAAAGGTAGCTGCTTCCCCAGTCCTTTTCGACACCCGCCCGAGGGCAGCCTGGAGCTCTTTAGTCATGCTGAATGCCATCTCTGTTGCAAACGTCCATTATTAGAACAGAACAGAATCGGCCCTGCCTTCCTGGCAAATCTCGCACCCTCGCCAGCCCCGGGTGCCGCAGCCCGAGGAGCAGCCCCCACCTGGGCTGGCTTGGCTGGGAGGGCGCTGCTGCATCTGCCAGTGGGGCCTTCCCTCGTTCCAGCTTCCTGCTGCTCTGGAGCGCAGTCCTCATCATGTACCCAACCAGCCTGGCTGTCATCTCCATGACCTTCTCCAACTACGTGCTGCAGCCCGTGTTCCCCAACTGCATCCCCCCAGCCGCCGCCTCCCGCGCACTCTCCATGGCCTGCCTGAGTGAGTGCCCACTCTGGGCTCTGGCCCTGCTCGCTGGTGTGGGAGGGCTGTGCATGTGTGGGAGGGGGCGTCCCTCCACCTGCCGGCCCCCTGGGAGCTCAGCCTTAGGGGGTGGGCCGCTGGAGGGGGGCGGGTGGCTGCCGCTCTGCCGCAGCCTGGGCCGGAGTTGGCCATGGCCCACCCGCCCTCTCCTTTCCTCCCCAGTGCTCCTGACCTGGGTGAACAGCTCCAGCGTGCGCTGGGCCACACGCATCCAGGACATCTTCACTGGCGGGAAGCTGCTGGCCCTGTCCCTCATCATTGGCGTGGGCTTTGTCCAGATCTTCCAAGGTAGGGCCAGGGTGGGGCCGTGGACAGGGCTGCGACGACAACACTGACCCCTGACCTCTGGACCCCCAGGACACTTTGAGGAGCTGAGGCCCAGCAATGCCTTTGACTTCTGGATGACGCCTTCTGTGGGTCACCTGGCCCTGGCCTTCCTCCAGGGCTCCTTTGCCTTCAGTGGCTGGAACTTCCTCAACTACGTTACTGAGGAGCTGGTCGACCCTCGGAAGTGAGTGAGATGCCCAGCCAGGCCCCAGGAAGGGGAGGGGTGCAGCGGTGGGAGAGGCAGCCTCCCTGCACAGGCCCGCTGCCTCCCGGGGCCCCGTCTGGTTATCCGTCTGACCGTGCTGCTGCTGGGACACCAGTGCTCCCTGTGTGGCAGTGGGTGGGCCAGGGCTCCTTGCCGTCAATGCGTCCAGCCATTTGCATTTGGCCAAAATTTATACGTGTGCCCATAACATGCCCCGTGGATGAAGCCGATGGCCCCTCTGATGCTTAGCCTGGGATCCCACCAGTGAACCGCTGGGAGCTGGGGCTGGGGCTGATAGGGCATTCCAGGGGGGGCCCAGGTCTATGCGCTGGACTCTAGGAGCACTTTGCAAGGATTTTTGAGGATTTTCAAGGCTGAGTTTGGCTCTGTGCACTTTTTTCTTTGTGTACCGACAGTAGAGGTGCCCCTCGGGGTTCGATGTGGCCCTTCCCCCATCGATCCCTCCTCCCACCTGCCTGTGCCTAGGCTCGAGCTGGGGGGGTAGCAGGGGGACAGTAGTGCTGTCCCTTCCCTGTCCCAAGGCCCCCAACAGACCCAGGCCCTGGAGATAGAGACTCCAACTGCTCCCTTGCTGGGTCCTCTGGGCCCCGCCTCCCAGCCCCGCCACCCACGGGGACGGACGCTGACATACTGTACCACTGCCCCCAGGAACCTACCTCGTGCCATTGTCATCTCTATCCCGCTGGTGACCTTTGTGTACACCTTCACCAACATTGCCTACTTCACTGCCATGTCCCCCCAGGAGCTGCTGGTCTCAAATGCGGTGGCCGTGGTGAGTGGGGTCCCACTTGTGCCTGGATCCCGCCCACCCCGCCCTACCTCACGCATCCCCTCTTCTTCTGTGCCCACTCAGACCTTCGGGGAGAAGCTGCTGGGCTACTTTTCTTGGGTCATGCCCGTCTCCGTGGCACTTTCCACTTTTGGAGGGATCAATGGCTACCTGTTCACCTCCTCCAGGTGACTGGATTGGGGAGGGGCTCAGTCAAGGTGAGGCAAGGCAGGTGCGTGCGATCCATACCAGGGGCCAGAGGGAGTCAGATCCTGCCTGGTGGGTCTCACGTGAAGCTGGGACAATGAACTCCCCAGTTACAGGAGTTGGACCCCAACTCTGAGATCCAAAAAGCAAGAGGGAGGTGGGGCAAGACAGGGAAGAACTGTCCCGTGGGGCTGCCAGGGCCCAGAGCAGGGGTCAGAGGCGACAGCTCAAGAGGGACATCACATCTGGAGTGGAGGTCCAGGATCTGGTTGGTAGGAGGCCCATAGCTGGACTCACGGCTGCCACCCATCTCTGTCCCAGACTGTGCTTCTCGGGGGCCCGAGAGGGACACCTGCCCAGCCTGCTGGCCATGATCCATGTCCGACACTGCACCCCCATCCCTGCCCTCCTCGTCTGTGTAAGTTGTGGGGTCACAGCTGGCTGGGAGGGGAGCCAGGGCCACCCAGCAATGTGGGGAATGGCAGGGATTTGTCTTGGCCCTAAGGGGCAGCCCACAGAGGGAGCGGGGAGGGCTGGGGCTGATGGAGGCAGGTGGGAGGCCACGCTCAGCCCAGTCCTCTCCCAGTGCGGGGCCACAGCGGTCATCATGCTTGTGGGAGACACGTACACACTCATCAACTACGTGTCCTTCATCAACTACCTCTGCTACGGCGTCACCATCCTGGGCCTTCTCGTGCTGCGCTGGAGGCGGCCGGCGTTGCACAGGCCCATCAAGGTGAGGCCCGGGAGCGGGATCAGGCTGGCACACGTGGTCGGAGCCCCACGGTCATTTGGGCTCAGGGATGGGGGGAGAGGAGCAGGTGAGGACAACGACTGGGATGCTCAGGCTGTGTGCGCACTGATGTATTCAGCACCCTCAGCAGCCCCACGAGGGGGTGCTGGGAGCACTCTCAGCTTACAGACAGGAAAATCAGGCTCAGGTGCTTGCTCCCGGTCACACGGAATCCCAGGAGCACTCACAGGACAGGAGACAGGAGAGCCTAACCCAAGCTGAGTGCAGATATTCTGTGTGCATATAAATCCTGGAGCCAGACTAGGGCTCTGTGCCTAAAAAAGGTGACACTCCAAAAAAGAGACGTCCAGCCAAATGCAAACAGCCAGGGACACATCGTTGCTGTGTGCAGCTTAGGGCCACGGAAACTTCAACAAATCCTCAACCGTTTGGCACCCTGGCCATCCCCTGAATTGGCTTCTAGCTTATTGGGCTAGAGGGGGAGCCCTCACGCCCCAGCTCCCAGGAGCGGGTGGGAAGCACGTGGGACCCCCCCCCGGGGTGGGGGTGCCATGGGCAGTCCCACTGGCTCTCCCCCAGGTGAACCTCCTGGTCCCCGTGGCGTACTTGGTTTTCTGGGCATTCCTGCTGGTCTTCAGTTTCATCTCGGAGCCCATGGTGTGTGGGGTCGGCGTGATCATCATCCTCACAGGGGTGCCTGTTTTCTTCCTGGGGGTGTTCTGGAGAAGCAAACCAAAGTGTGTGCACAGACTCACAGGTGAGCCGGACAGCCTCCCCATGGCGGTGGGACCCAGGGATGCGACCCTCTTGGCGGCTGGCCCTGGAGCAGGGCCCCCCCTACCCCGGCAGTTGCGGTGGGAACAGGATCCAGCCACCACCGGAAGTCTCCTCAAGAGGTGACCTCAGGGTCCAGGATCTGCCTGAAGGGAGCAGCTCCCTGAAGACCCCTGCCCCACAGGGTCAGACCCAAGGTCTATCTGTTTGTCCGTCTGTCCTCAGAGTCCATGACACGCTGGGGCCAGGAGCTGTGTTTCGTGGTCTACCCCCAGGGTGCCCCCGAGGAGGAGGAAAATGGCCCCTGCCAGCCGCCCCCACTGCCCGCCACGGACAAGCCCTTGAAGACACAGTGAGACATTTGCGGAGCCCGACGCAGCTGTTTCTGTTTACATGTTGTTTATTGAGGAAGTGTTTTTGCAAAATAATTTTTTTTTGGATTTGTGTTTTGTTTTGTTCTGGAAAAAAGAGAGAGAGAGAGAGAGAGATCGGACTCTTGGAGGCCTAGGCTGAGGGACCCTGCAGATGTGGACTGGGCTCCCGATCAGCACTGCCCCACTGGCTTTTCCTGCAAAGGTCTATGAATAAAACAGGGCTGGCGGGTGGTGTGCTTGTCTCGGGTGAGCCCCTGGTGGGCATCACTCGGTGGGGCTCACGTGGTGCTGGCTGTGGGAGGTACCCCACAGGCTCCGGAGGAGGCCTTAGGTGTTTAAGAGCCCCTGCTCCTCAGCCGGACCCTTCTTCTCTCCCTCATGGGGTCCAGAGCCAGCCCTGCCCCAAAGGAACACCGGGATCGGGAGACACCTCCCCGGGACCCACAGGGCCAGCCCGAGGGTCAGCCACGCAGGAGGGTCCAGGCTTTTCTGTGGGAACTGCCTTTTGTTTTCGTTTTTTCCCATAAATCTCCAAGGAGTATCAGGACTTGGGAGCCCGTGGTCTCTCTGGTTTACAGGGAGAAACTGAGAGTCTGAGACAAGATGGGATGGATGTGGCCACAGTCAGTTGGTGCTCAGCCGCTGTCCCATGACAAAGCGTCCAGCAGCCTCTCCCGGGTCGGGGTGGGGAGGCTCAGGGCCTGCAAGAGACTGGGCTTTCTCTACCCTGTGCCCACATTCCCAGCCCTGCCCTTCTGCCCTTGAGATTAAACCCTCAGCCACAAGGCGGAGGGCAAAGGGATCCTGCCTGGCCAGGTGCACGCTGACACCACAGGCATGAGGACAGGGACAGAAGCCTCTTTGCCTCTCCTCTGGGCTGGATGGGGGGAATGGGAGGGCTGAGCACCGGCCGAGGACCCTCCCCGGACTAGGTCTGTTACACCCACAGTCCCCGTTTGGTCTGCCACAGCTCTGGCACCCCGGAGGGTGAATGAAGTGAGAAGCCACAGAAAACTCTCCAGAGAGCCCTGCCCTAGCCCTCCTGCTCCCCGGAAATAGATTCCCGGAATGGAGGAGAAGGAGGGAAAGGGAGGCCCCAGAAGGCCTGCAGCAAGACTCCTGACTCTACCCGCCTCCTTGCTCCAGCCCCGTGAGCCCCTGCCCACCATGCCCACCAGGGCTGGGGCTGCCAATGCAGCGAGCCAGCGGCTAGGCTTCCGGGCAGGCTCTCTGCAGGAAAGAAGGACGCGGAGGCAGGGTAGAAACGACTGTGTATTCCCTGGTTACAAAGCGGGGCTGTGGCGGTCACCAGCAAGTCCAGCGGTCAGCAGACCAGCAGGGCCTCATCGTCACTGGCCTCCAACGTTGGGGAGCAGGGCGGTGGGGGACTCCTGCAGACACCCAGTGGCTCTGGTGGGTGGGGGCCTAGGGCGCTGCTGGCAGTGGGAGCTGGGGGATGAGGGTCCTGGGCCAAGCAGGGGTCCCGAGGCATGTCCCCAGGGGCCGGGCTGTCCACGGGAGGGTCCCTGCCGGCTTTTCTGTCCTTGTCCACCAGCCTGCACTCTGGGTCCCGCAGGCCCGAGGAGGGTGGCACAGAGGATCCCACTTCTGACCCGTGGCCTGGGGCACTGGGGGGCCCATCCCCAGCCACCACAGGGCTGCCTGTGTCCGTGAGGGGTGCTGGGGGGTCCGGGGTGGTCCCTGATGCAGGCTGAAGGAGCCCATCACCCAGCACCGTCTGTGAGGTGCGTGCGGCCGTCAGCAGTGGGATCTGTCCCCGCGGTGCCCGTGGCCGGTGAAAGAGCCTGTTCCAGAGGCGGCCAAGGCGGCGGCGGGAGGGTCCTCGGCGGGAGGCATGCCTGCGCATCTGTCTCCTCATGGCTGTGCGAAGGTTCTGTAGCACCGAGGCCTGGAGGGCAGGGTGGTGGCGGACAGGGCAGAGGTCAGTGCCACCCCAGGAGACCAACTCGTTCCCCCCAACCTGGCCGGGGCATCCTCTCTCGTCTCCCTTGAGCCTTGGGCCATGCTGTGTCCGACCTGGTCCCGCCGTCTCCCCTTCTGGCCATTCTCCGGGGTCCAAGTGGGAGCCTGAGTCTCAGGGCTCTCACCCTCAGGGACTCACCTGGGATGCACTGTAGACTGGGAAGTCCTCCACGGGGGGAATGAGGCCCTGGGCGATGAGCTGCCCGTAGGACGGGGGAGCCTCCCGCCGCACAAACTCAGCCTCCAGGCGCGTCATCTGGGTCTCGAAGGCCCTGAAGGCAGCAGAGGCCGGAGGGTGGCATGGCGGGGCTGGCCAGCTCTCGCAGGCACCCCCAGGCCCTCCAGCCCCACCCC
>RCUC01126872.1:0-53350 GCA_003697995.1 Taxidea taxus jeffersonii | reverse complement strand
GATGATGATGATGATGATGATGATGATGATGATGATGATATGGGTGATTTAAATAGGCACAAACAGAGACTATCAAGCAAGGGACAGAGGGTTTTTACCATAAGCCACAGAGTAAGAAAGAAGAATGTATGATTTAGGGATACTTCCCATCCAACAGAAAAGAGAATGTCCTCAGAGCTGGACAGAAAATGCTTAATGGAATTGAAAAGGATACATAGCTACACACACACACCATTCCCCCCCATGGGCTGAAATCCCAAGATACAAGGGGACCCTTTCTCAAAAGATCCAACACAAAACAAATTCAAGTGGAGAATGTAGCTGAATCTTAGAAGGTCAAATAACACCTACAATGGCCCACAGGGGATTGCCACCAGATGGGTGATATGGCCATACTTCCTGAGGATCATCACTGTGAACTGTATTAAGCCAGGGGTAAGAGCATGGGTTATACCAGTCATGGAGTCTTCCACAGGGCATGTGGATGTGACATGTGACAGGGCATGTGACAACAGCTGACATCCAGACAGCAGATTGGACTAGACATCTGGGAGCCAGTCAGGGGCAAATATCCTTTCCCAGCCAGAAAAAAATATGTAAGCCCAGTCTATTCTGAGTTCAGGCCTAGGAAGAAGGGCAGGTAAAGGGGGGATGGGGAAAATGCAGAATCTGACTAAATGTTTACCCGTCAGGGAGTAACTTTACAAGCCAGAAGGACTGAGCTGTCTTGAAATGGTAAGATTAGGTCCTCTCACCATCATCTATGGAAGATTGGATTTACTATTAAAAATAATTGAACTTTTGCATATATGGCTTATAGTATACATGCTTACATCTATTACACTTAAGACAGTAATTTTATCTTGCTGTCCCTCAGTTCAAAAATACTAAAAGGCAGAATGCCAAGGTCTACTTGTAGAGTGCACTTATTCACTTATAATGTCTTCAAAATATATATTCCACCAAACAGCAGTTTGAGTCTATATTGTTCACAGATGCCTTTCTATTATCTGGAACAGTGCCCCACATATAATGGATACTCTGATTTTTTAATAAATAAAATACAAAATTGATTGTTCTGGAATTATTTTACAAAGAAGTTCCTATAAGATTTAAAGATATCTAATTTTCAAGCTTTTTATGCTGGTACCCTTGGTTTATTTCTGAATTTAATATGAATAGCCAGTCTGTTGAAAAATGGTTAATTAGAAAGTGCTATGGACTGAATTGTATCCCTGCAAATTTTATACGGTGAAGCCTTTGCCCCCTGTATGACTGTATTGCGGATAGGGATTTAAGGAGACTAAAAGGTTAAGTAAGGTCATAAAGGTGGAACGCAGATCCAATAGAACTAGTGTTCTTAGAAGAGGAAGAGGGACGAGAGTTCTCACCCCCTATGTGAGGACACCAAAAGAAGGTGGCTATCTGCAAGTCAGGAAAATGTTCCTCACCAGAACCCTACCATGCTGGCACCTGATCTTGGACTTCCAGCCTCCAGAACTGGGAGAAAATAAATCTGTTGTTTAAGCCGATGGGATTTTGTAATGGCAGCCTAAGCCAGCGAAGACAAGAAATGATTATTTTTCAATACTAAAAATCGTCATTGTGACCTATCTAAAATAAAATAGTAAATAGTAAATTTCCTTGATATGTTTAAAATGTGATCACTTTTGTGGTGCCTGGGTGGCTCAGGTCAAGATCCTAGGGTCCTGGGCTGGAGCCAGTGGGGCCCCCTGCTCAATGAGAAGCCTGCTTTTCCCTCTCCCTCCACCCCTTTCCACAATCATGCTCTCTTGCTCACTTTCTCTCTCTCAATAAATAAGTAAATAAATAAATAAAATCTTAATAAAATAAAATGTGATCATTTTTCATGCAAATTGCCAAGATCACGTCTACAACTACCCATAATCTGCATCAAGCCAACCTTACTTGGGGTTCTACTATACATCCAGACTCTGAACTAAAAAATAAAAAAAGATCACCATAAAGATGTTGGTAGCTGACAACCTTGAAATTAATATCTTGGAGCTCAAATAGGCATTTAATGGTCAAACACATGTAATATTATAAGTAAACAAGTCTAATTTTCAAAGGTATAAAATTTCTGATTAAAAAAGCCTTGACCTCGCCTCTTCTTTGCCTTATGATTATGTAAAGTTTCATTTTCATTACTATGCCAATTTCCTACCTTCTCTTCCCACTCCCACTGAGATTTTCTTAAGCTTTTTCTTTTCATGTATTACGAATAAACTCAGTGCAGTTGTCTGGGATTTATTCCAAGTAAAGAACAATGAAACTTTAGCTCTTGATTTTTATATTCATAAGTTGTTTTTGGAAAGGGACCATTTGAGAAACACTAGTAGTAATTGCCTGCTATGCAGAGTTGTGAAGGATCAGTACCCACAATTGCAATTCACTTGAAAGCAAAGCACCAGGAGCCCACAAAATGCTTTCAGTCTAGTGCCAAACCTAAATTTCATTCTCTGGAAAGAACTGCTCCACTGGAAAAGTCAGATACCAAACTGAGAAGGCTTTCTGTGTTTGTTTTGGGAATGGCTTAGTCATTGGGCCCTAAGTAAAATAATTCCATTGAGAACGGGTGGGTTTCAGGGAAGAGGAATATTGATATTAATTTACACAACTGAAATGTTTTAAAATACAGGTTATATTGCAGTTACAACCCGTCTTAAAATCTCAGTTGCTTACAAAAATTGTTTATTTCTTGCTTGTGGAACTTATCACACATAAATTGCATTTTCACTCCTCGTCTTCATACAGGAAATCAGGCTGGTGAAGCAGCCTCTATCTACGTTTTCTTGATTATCATGGCACAGGGGAAAGAAATGGCGAACTGCACATTGACTCAAAATTTATGCTCAGAAGTGACTCATATTACTTCTGTTTGTTTTTATTGGCCAAAACAAGTCACACTGCCAAGTCTGATGTCAGTGGGTCAGGGAAATAAAATCTTCCCTTTGGAAAGAGCTTCATATATCTAGGAACAGTAACACAACTAACCACAACACTTCCTATACAACTGGATTCCAAGTTATGATAGATTCATTAATAAGCAAATATAACTTTTTATTTAATACTTCTCTCCTAGATGGAGGATGAGGAGGAGGGTGTCATTTACTCTACTTTTATTAAGTGCCAGAATCAATGGGAGGCATTTTACATGTGTTATTTCATTTAAATTTAAGACATTGGTATATAACTATCCCCATTTTAAAGATGAAGCTAGTGAGGCTTAATGAAATTAACTTGTTCTGTTCCGTCCTGCATACATAGTGAGTGATGAGATGAGAACTGACTCAAAGCCATTATGCATACTAACAGTAGTAACTTGTTGGTTTATATATGTACTTGAACTTGTTCTCAAAACTACTTTGCAAATTTTTTTCTTTATAAACAAGACTATCTCAAGGTACAGTGACAAAGGTCCTTAGAGTAAAACACCAGTCTAAGGTAGAGAGCACCACACCTGAGAATCAGTTGAGGATCTGTTGTCTCAAGTAAACTTAGCAGCACTCTACTGTTAAATGGGGACCTGTCCATATAGACCATGAAGGGGCCCAGGCCATTGAATGACCAGGGGACAATTACTTCTGACATGTGAGGTCTGATCCTTTAAAAATGAGGAAAACTAATTTTATTATTGCTAACATTTTTAATTTGTTTATTTGATTTTGGAGAAGGATGAGTACATGCAAGAGAGAGGAAGTTCTGTGTCTTGATAGTCTTCTGAATTAGAAATTAATTTGATGGGCGCCTGGCTGGCTCAGTTGGTAGAGCATGTAACTCTTGATCTCAGGATCATGAGTTTGAGCCCCATGTGGGGGTAGAGTTTACTTAAAAAAAATTAATTTGATTTAGTTTACTGGCAACTACAAAATATAATAAAATAATAAATTAATTTGATTAAGTCTATTGGCAACTATGAAAAAAACTCACAGCAATCTAAGTTTTCTTTGTAGATTTGAAGAGTCCCCAAGAGGCATATGACTTGGGGCTACCATCTGTGTCCTTGAAGGGATGGTGGTGGCAGCATCCTGTTTACACATGTAGAGCTAATACCAGGGCTTAACTCATCAAGCCAATGATCCAGTCTGAAAACTGAATTAAAGCCTCTTGAAATGCTTCTCAACAATAAACCCACAAGGAGTTGCTTAGTTGTTTAGTTTGGTTTGGATTTGCTTAGAATACCTTAAGGTGCCTCTTCTATCTTCCTTTCTATTTTATTTTATAAGATTTGTTCTGACTGTGGAAAACAAGGGCAAAAGACTCTCCCACTGTTTCCTTTTCCCCAGGTCACCTCAAAATTTTATGTTCAGATTATTTTTAACAAAGCAGGTGCTTCTGGGGTGCCTGGGTTGCTCCATTGGTTAAGCATCTGACTCAGGTCATGATCTCAAGGTTGTGAGATGGAGCTCCATATTGGTCTTTGTGCTCAGTGGGGAGTCTGCTCCATATTCTCTCTCTCCCTTTGCCCCTCCCCCTATGCTCTTTCTCTCTAAAAATAAATAAATAAAATATTTAAAACAAAACAAAACAAATCAGGGATTTCTTGAAATAGCTGAGACCTTTATGAGCATTTGAAGCAGACCATAAAAAGTGGTCTTACCTCCTTCCTCAATCTTCCTTATGATTGGAATTTTCCACTTGTATTATAGATTTTTACTACTAATGTTCTCTACTGCTTTAAAAAAAAGTTTATATTAATGTGGGATCCAATGTCCTTGTTACAGGTATAAATTATATACATCAACAATGTAATAAATAATAACAAATTATCTTTATAATCACCAAGATTGCTTATTTCTAACTTAAGTGTAACTGTACCTTAGTTGTTAAAATTTGCAGTGCTTCCTGAGTCTGTGCAAGGAATGTTCTTCATTTGGGCTCTCACATGTGAGAGACAAAGACTTATCATCTTTGGCATATCCTGTTTCTTGTTGTTGACCATTGACCACCTATTATAAACCCAGTGGTACCAGTGGACTAAAAGACACCTAGTACTCCAGACTTAGAAAGTGTTTTACTAACCTCACCTTCCATGATTTAGTTTAAAGAGGATTGAAATTAATGCTTCCTTCCCTGTCCCAAAAGGTGCTTTCATGGACATTCATGGCTTTAAATCACTAAGAGCAGGTAAGTACATACAGTCTTCAATCAAATAAAAGAACTAAAGGATCAAATGTATTAGAGTTCTTCAGAAAAACACAGTCAATGGAAGCTATATACATATATTTTATATGTGGAGATTTATTATGAAGGATTGGCTCACATAATTATGAAGGCCAAGAATTCCTATGACCTGCTATCTGCAAGCAAGAGACTCAGAAAAGTCAGTGGTTTAGTTCCAGTCCATTTTCAAAGGCTTGAGAACCAGGATTGTGGATGGTAGAAATCCTGATCCAAGGGCAAGAGAAGACCAATGACCATGTCAAGCAGAAAAGCAGAAAGAAAAAGGGTGAATTTCTATTCCCGCAGCTTTTGTTCTATTCAAGCCCTCAACAAACTGAATGATCCCTCCCTCCCCATACTGGGGAGTGCAATCTACTTTATTAAACCTAGTATTCAAATGCTGGTCTTACCCAGAACCAGTCTTATTGACACACCTAGAAATAATGTGTTATCTAAGCATCCCATGGTGCTGTCAAGTTAATGTGTAAAATTAGTCATCATATCAAGTAACCTAAAATAACCATTCAAAAGTGGGAGTATCTAAATCCATAAGAAATACACTTACTAAAATTGCTGAGTTTTTTTTTACCTCTAGCCTATATTGACTAATCTAAGATTCAGTTTTCAAAGCCAATGTTCTCTATAAAAGTTGGATAAAATTTAAAAAAAAAAAAATTATTTTGTATATTTATTTTCTAGGAAAAAAAAGAATGGCTCCTTTTAAATGGAATGACAAAATATTTCTTTTTTATTTTATTTTATTTATTTATTTGAGAGAGAGAATGCACAAGTGTAGGGGGGATGCAGAGGGAGAAGTAGAGAGACAGAAGTAGACTCCCTGCTAGCAGGGAACCTGACATGGGGTTCCATCCTAGGACCACAAGATCATGACCTGAGCTGAAAGCAGGTATTAACTGACTGAGCCACCCAGGTGACCCTTGATTTTTTTTGAATTTTTAATGTCAAGAGTTTTATAGAGTGTGAAGCAGGTCATTGTTTCATTTATGCCATTTATTACTATGAACAAATATTTCATTCCTATAAAAATCCAGAATTCAGTGGAGGAAATTTAGTAACAGTGAGAAGTTTCTGAGTCAATATTCATTTTTCATTTTCTGGTGCAGTATATCCATTCAAATATATAAAACAACTTGTTTTAACCAACATTAGATCTTTATTTGTATGGCTAGATATCATTGACTGATATAAAGATACAAAATGCTTTTGACTGAATGCATTTTATTAAGATTCAAAAATATCATAATGTTTTTAAGAGAAATACAGTAAGTTGAAAATATGTTTTTAGATGTGAATATTCTTGTGAACTTTATATGCACCTTTCAACAATCCTATATAATAGTACAAGAAGACTGAAGTGTTAAGTGGGGTGAAAAATTGGAAACCTCCAGATTTCAGGTATTTTGTTTCATCTTAAGACTATAGCTCAGAAACCATGATCACTATTTTTTGAAAAGGAATTTGAACAGAATATTTTTTAAATGAGAGAAAAGTATTGAGTTGGAGAAGGTCTTTATAGGTCTTGAATATCAGCCCTTTGTCTGTAGTGTCATTTGTGAATATCTTCTCCCATTCTTCAGGTTTCCTCTTTGTTTTGTTGACTATTTCCTTTGCTGTGCAGAAGTTTTTAATCCTGATGAAGTCCCAAAAGTTCATTTTCACTTTTGCTTCCTTTGCCTTTCGAGACGTGTCTTGAAAGAAGTTGCTGTGGTCGATGTCAAAGAGGTTAGTACCTATGTTCTCCTCTAGGATTTTGATGGATTCCTGAATCACATTGAGATCTTTCATCCACTTTAAATTTATCTTTGTATATGGTGTAAGAGAATGGTTGAGTTTCATTCTTCTATATATAGCTGTCCAATTTTCCCAGAACCATTTATTGAAGAGCTAATAGCCCAGGATATTTTTCTTCCCCACTGGATATTTTTTCCTGCTTTAAACAGATAATCATGTCCAAAAAAATGGGTGAAAGACATGAACAGACACTTCTCCAATGAAGGCATACAAATGGCTAGCAGACACATGAAAAAAATATTCATCACCATTAACCATCAGGGAAATACAAATCAAAACCACATTGAGATACCACTTTACACCAAGTTAGAATGGCAAAGATTAATAAGGCAGGAAGCAACAAATGTTGGAGAGGGTGTGTAGAAAGAGGAACTCTCTCACACTGTTGGTGGGAATGCAAGTTGGTGCAGCCACATTGGAAAACAGTGTGGAGATTCTATAAGAAATTAAAAATAGAGCTTCCCTATGACCCTGCAATTGCACTACTGGGTATTTACCCCAAAGATATTGATGTAGTGAAAAGAAGGGCCATCTGTACCCCAATGTTCATAGCATGGCCACAGCCGCCAAACTGTAGAAAGAACCAAGATGCCCTTCAACAGATGAATGGATAAAGAAGATATGGTACACATACACAATGGAGTATTATGCCTCCATCAGAAAGGATGAATACCCAACTTTTGTATCAACATGAAGGGGACTGGAAGAGATTATGCTGAGTGAAATAAGTCAAGCAGAGAGAGGCAACTATCATATGGTTTCACTAACTTGTGGAACATAAGGAATGACATGGAAGACATTAGGAGAAGGAAAGGAAAAGTGAATTGGGGGAAGTCAGAGGGGGAGATGAACCATAAGAGACTGTGGACTCCAAGGAACAAACTGAGGGTTTTAGAGGACAGAGAGGTGGAGGGATGGATGAACCTGGTGGTGGGTATTAAGGAGGACGTGTATTGCATGGAACACTGGGTGTTGTACATAAACAATGAATCTTGGAACACTGCATCAAAAACTAATGATGTATTTCATGGTGACTGACATAACATAATAAAAAAAAAAAAATAAATGAGAGAAGAGATATTTATTATTGATGCTAGCTGCAAGTATAATTTATTGTACATATAACTAAATGTTATCAAAAAATTCACTTTCTACATATAATTCTTTAATATATTTCATGGACTTTAGGTCTATAAATAGGTCAAAGGAAATCTTACTGTGCTCCTTTCCCCCCAAAACATAAAGCCAACTCCACATTATAATTTTTCTTTGAGTAAAATTTGGGATTCAGAATTATCTCAGTATTGATGGTAAATTTATTTAAGAAATTCTCTAATGGTTTCAATCAATCCTTAGTAGGTCTAATTTGGTCCTTATTAAAATTAATTTATCCCTTATCCTTAAAATGAGGAGACTAAGAGAAACCAAGAAGACTTTTCAACTTTTGAAAAATGTTTGAGTCATTACTTTATGGAACTAACAGATACAGACATGAACAGTTTAAGAGGAAGAATGACTGTTCTCAATGTATCTAAACAACAAATGAAATGAAGGCATTGTATGCAGATGACTCCAAGAAACACTATAACAACTGACAAATCACAAATTTCCCTAGTGGAAGATATCTGAGATCACTAGAAACACCTAAATTAGAAAAGTTGAAATGGCCTGCCACACCTCAGAAAGCAGAGAACAGACCTGTGTAGACAGAATGCTCACTGACAGCAGAATGACAAACAGGTGAATTTTTCATGACATTTTGTGACATCAACAATCATGCATCAGGACTTTAGTGTTCATCTCCAACTTCCCCACTACACAAACATGTGCACACATACACATCTTTACCCTCCTGCACTCAACTAGATCTGTTTGCAGATTCAAACAGCCTTTCTACAATCAGGATATGTTTAAATAAATTAGACCAAACAGGAGAACTTAGAAATGCTCTGAACTCACCAAAACCAACTGCTTTTTAACCTTCTTTATTTTTTTTTCAGTGTTCCAAAATTTGTTGTTTATGCACCACACCCAGTGCTTATTCATCTTTTATCTAAATCCAGAATAAATGCTTCCTGGTGGTTCTCCTGATGTCTTAATAACAACTTTCTAATAAGCCACTAGTGAGAAAGCATCTTTATAGATTCATATTTCATAAGTTTGAAACTCAACCCTCCTCTAGAAATACAGAAATTAATTCATTTTTCAAGGAAGGATAACAAGCCACAAACTTACAAAAATTTAATTAATGAAACAAATAAACAAATGGCTAACTTTCTGGAATTGCTGAAATTAGATTTTTAAAAAACCTAGTATCTGGGTTCATGTACCACACAAGGTTAAATAATTCATATCATTTGATAACACTTGCTTTCTAGAGTTTTTCTAATTATTAAAACCATTTCACTGAAGTGAGTTGCATACTTCGTAATCAAGTAAGATAAAAATGTGATACTTTTGGAGGAAGTGAGCAAAACAAAATCAGAGAGCAAGATATCTTCTAGTGCAAGATGCTACTTATCTGTGAGTCTAACTCCCTGCTGCTGCTGTTGTTGTTGTTGTTTAAAGATTTTATTTTATTTTTTTTAAAGATTTTATTTATTTATTTGACAGAGAGATCACAAATAGGCAGAGAGGCAGGCAGAGAGAGAGAGGGGGAAGCAGGCTCCCCGCTGAGCAGAGAGCCCGATGCGGGGCTCAATCCCAGGACCCTGAGACCATGACCTGAGCCAAAGGCAGAGGCTTAACCCACTGAGCCACCCAGGTGCCCCTAAAGATTTTATTTTTAAGTGACCCGGTGTGGGGCCCAAACACACAATGCTAAGATTGAGAGTCACAAGCTCCACTGACTAAGCTAGCCAGGCATCCATCTCACTCTGTTTTCAAGTGAACTAATGTTACAAATAATTCACATTCTAGTCCTCAAGTATTTAATTTCTGTTTTGTGTCTGGTGGTATATGGACACATCCTAAAGAGGTCTTTGGGAGCATTGACCTTCCTAGAGGTTTCTTATATTTGTGGCATAGTTTGGGAATTGAACAATGGTCTACTGTTGGGAAGGGGACAGAGATATTGGGGATGCCAGGAGAGGAAGATACTGCCAGGTGGGAAGGCAAGGGAAAGGTAGAATTAGTGAAGAATGGCACTGGATTATACAGAGTTATGGCCTTAGAATCACTAAGCCTCTTTGCATTACTTAGCTACTGTAGAACACAGTATAGAGAGGGACTCAGTGAATGGAGGACTGTTCCTAGTTCACTGAAATCCTATATTGAGCCTTAAGATTTTGTTCTCATTTCACCTTTAGTTCAACAATGGCTAGGTAACTATCATGCACAATGTCTGAGGTTAGATGTTTGGGGGAGTCAAAAATGAATAAGCCACAATCTTTCCCTTGAGAAAATTTTGATGTGAGAATCTGAAGAAAAAAAAAAGAAATGTTTCTACAGCATTTAATATTTACAAAGCCCAGAACTCAAATGTGTCCTCTTATTTAAGCCTCATAACAACCTTGTGAAACATCTCAGGTACTTTTCATCCCATTTTATTGATGGTTCAAAGAGTTTCAAGGAGGTTAAGGGAATCTCCTAGCATTTAAAAATTATTTAAAAGAAGAACCAGAGATAGGGCCTAGATTGTCTAAAATTAGAATTAAATTTTGATCATTGCTTTTTTTCCCTAACCTATGACAGGTGTGTGTGTGTATGAATGTGTGCGGTTAGCACATAATTTCCCTACCTTTCTATGGAAACATTCATGAAAACATAGAGATGCCGAAGTTTCAATCATAGGAAAACCAGTATCAATGACTGACATTTTCCATGCTGTAACTTACCAAAGATGGAGCTTTGAAACAGAGAGAACTTGCCACTCACCCCTTAGGGGATATCCTTAGCTAAGATACTCAGCTTGGTACCTAGCAAGTTTGAAGACAGTAACCTCACACAAGCTCTTTCCACATTTTATAGTGGTATATGCTTTTTGAAGTTTCCATACCATGTAATATCAGCTCTAGCATTTCCCATCAGTGTGTTTGTTTTTACCTACACCCAGTGTAACATATCCCCTATGGGCACATTTCTTTCTCCACCTACTCATGCTGCAGCCAACATTCTCTATAAAGTAACACAGCTAGAACTGAAATTGAACAGTTCAAACTGATGATGTAGGGACTTCCCTAGGACATTAGAATTGCACCGGAAAAGGGAGAAACATGAAAATCCAGGAGAATAGCATATTTGGAGACTGTGCTTATTCATGTACTGCCTTAATGAAGAAAGTTCAATAAACTTCTTCAAATTGATCCATGGAACCTTGTCTTCCAGCTATGACAGAATATATAGGCTACTTGTTCAGGGTCTATACCACATCTTGTATGATAGAAATCCAGCCTCCCAGCTGGATGGGGGACACCATGAGACCAATAAATCTTATGAGCTTCACTTCTTTTTCTGTAAAATGAGCTCCATCACCATTAGCAATGATATGTAAAATATCACAACAAAGAATAAGAACTCAGCAAATGCAGAGAATTTGGTGCAGGAAAAAACATAAGAGAGAGAAGTCCATATTAAAAAAATAAGCATCTGGGGGGCCTGGGTGGATGAGTGGGTTAAGCCTCTACCTTCAGCTCAGGTCATGATCTCATGGCCTGGGATTGAGCCCCACATCGGGCTCTCTGCTCAGCAGGAAGCCTGCTTCCCTCTCTCACTTTGCCTGCCTCTCTGTCTACTTGTGATCTCGTTCAAATAGATAAATAAAATCTTAAAAAAAAGTAAACATCTATCGCAGTGAAAACAATTCTCCACCCTTTCCATGAAGGAAGGGAAAGATAACTAAAATCTTATCAGGAATCTAGCTGAGCCAGGCAAGGTATTGTGCTTCTTCAGAGGCCACCATTATACTCATAGCTGACAGCTTATTTCATACAACAGGTGTCCTCCTTAATTCCCATCACCTATTTAACCCATTTCTGCACCCACCCCCATTCTAGGAATCATCAGTTTGTTCTCTATAATTAAGAATCTGCTTCTTGGTTTGCCCCTCCTCCTTGTTTTTTTTTTTTTCCTTTTGCTCATTTGTTTTGCTTCTTAAATTCCACAAGTGGATGAAATCATAAGGTGTTTGTCTTTTTCTGACTTACTTGTTTCATTTAGCATAATACTCTCTAGCTCCATGCGTGTCACTGAAAATGGCAAGATTTCATTTTTTTATGGCTGAATAATATTCCATTGTATATACATATATATCCCATCTTCCTTATCCATTCATCAGTCGATGGACACTTGGGCTGTTTCCATAATTATAGATAATGCTGCTATAAATATCAGGGTGCATGCATCCCTTTGAATTAATATTTTTGTATTCTTTGGGTAAATACCTAGTAGTGTTTTATACTGTTTTCCACAGCGGCTGCCCCAATTTGCATTCCCACCAACAGGGCAAGAGGATTTAGTGTTTCATTTTTTGACATACATATCAAGTAAGAATCAGCACACAGCTCATGCAGATGTTATGTGAGTCCTAAGGAGATGAGGATTCCCATGGGTCAACTCATTGCAATTCATGCTTTGATCCTGTTATCCATATGCACTCTGTGCCTGATGCTTAAGAGCTACCACATAGCATTGCATTTCTAGTATTCCATCATCCTGCTGAAATTAGGCAGTCCACTACATCATGGCATCTTTTTCTGTCACCTCCAACTTTCAGAAGGCTCTTACAATAGACCTTCCTGAAGAACTTGATGCTTCTCTCATCAGTGTCTTTCCCAATGTTTTGGTGAACGCAGTATTTTCTGGGTTTCACTGTGATGTAGTGGATAAATGGATAACATGATAAACTCTCAAAATTTCACTTCTTCTAGGTCAAGTCAAGATAAATGAAATTAACCTTGTAGGTTCACAACCCTCTCTCAGGAGCTTTCCTGGTATAATCTAATATACAGAGGGCAGGGAGAAACTGAAGAAAGAGGTTGCCACTCCAGGTAGCAGTTGTAATAATAGCTAAAGAGAATTTATAGCCACACTTACCTTGGGTAGCAGGAAGATGAATGGATCCCTGCACCTGCCTTCCAAATCTTAAAAGTTTGTAAAGAGGTCTTAACTGGGCTCATTCATGTACACTGTGCAGGTACTTTCTTTTTTTTTTTTAAGATTATATTTATTTATTTGACACAGAGAGAGAGAGATCACAAGTAGGCAGAGAGGCAGGCAGAGAGAGAGGAGGAAGCAGGCTTCCTGCTGAGCAGAAAGCCCGATGTGGCTCGATCCCGGGACACTGAGATCACGACCTGAGCCGAAGGCAGAGGCTTAACCCACTGAGCCACCCAGGTGCCCCTGTGCAGGTACTTTCAAAATGGTGATATGTTCACCATCTCAAGGCTTTGTCCCTGGGACAGGGAAAGGCAAGTGGAACCCACATTCCAAGGACAAGCAAGGGAGTGAGGAGCCTCCGAGTGCCTGGGTCCAGCTTATGGGTCAATCAAGGGTCAGGTATTTTTGTTCATGTTCCCCAGCAATGCTGTAGTAAACAACCCTCAAATATCAGTGCTTTTATTTATATATAAAAGGATTATGTTTTACTCACATCACTTGTCCATAGCAAGTCAGCAACAGGGTTCCACTCCTGGAGTTACTCAGTGAACCAAGTTGATGAAACAGCCACTATCTTAAACATTGCCTGTCACCGTAGCAGGGAAGAAATGCTCTGGAAGTATGGATTCAGCAATTAAATGTAATAGCCTGCAAATGATGTGTGTCAAGTTCTTTCACAGTTTATTGAACAGAACTAGTTATACACCCCTTAATAACTAACAAGTGCACTTATGCGATGTTCTCAGTAGAGGACTTGAAATATTTGTCAACAAAAATGAATGTCTACCACAGCTGCCATTAAGCCAGGGAAGTCTAGCATCCCATTTTATTCTAATGAAAGCCACCACCGAGGTTTCTCTTTACCAATTGAGCAGATTTTCACTGCTGATCACAGATGCTCAAGCACACTGAGCATGGTGAATTCACATTTCTGGTAATTGCCCGTATAGATAAATTCAATTCACATTAATGACTATCTTCCTCATCAGCACTCTTAGAAATGATTCTCACACATATTGCTCCAGTTTCTACCAAGGTAAATTCGTAAAATTTTAAGATATTTTTGCTTTCCACTCCATAATCATTCTCCTGAGACATACTAGAATCTGACTCTAATGTGGATCTGATGGCAATGATGAGGTGGACATGAAGAGAATTAAAATTCCTTTGTAAGTACCTGCCTCAGGTAAGAGCCTTGCAGGACCTTCAAGCAAGACAGCACAGGCTTCATCTGTCAGAAGGGACTACTGATAGCAAAAGAGCTCATGGAAGCTTGGTAATTCACAGACCCCAGATTCAACTCTGGGGCTATGAGATAAGACATTCTTACAGCAGTCATAGAAGTTTTTGTGTTCTCAGAGCATGCTTTGAGATCACCATTTAAAATCCAGAACATTTTATTCTCTTTCTTTAAGCCTTTGTTATTTCTGGAATTAACCACTGACGCAACATGGATAGATATCCTTTGGTTCCATCACAATGGTTTTATGACAGCAGCTTCAGAATATGCTTCAAACAGCCCCTTTTCTTCCAGGCAACCTCAAGTAATCATGTAATAGGCATTGTTTCTACTTGTTCAGTTAACCACCGGTACCTCATTTTTCACTGGCAATTGGTCACTTTTGCTTTTTTAGGCCAACCTGCTAAGATAATCTCAGATGCCACATTTTGTAAATTTGTCTATGGGAATAAGCTTCAGTGCAGGAACAAGAAATCAAACTGGGTGCTTCATACAGAAAAGGAATTGCGTACTTAAAATTTTACTGAAATTAATGGAAGGGTGGAAGTCATTCATTAAGACTACCATCAGATTGCAAGGCCCTGCCATACAACTACTATCCAAATATCAGAAAATTGTTGCTGCTATTCTCAAAGAATTCTCAGGAACTCTCTGGAAATGTGTGTTGCTATCACAGCTGCCTATTGCACCAGAGTGACATGTGCAATCTGGCCTTTAAATAATTTGTGTCTGCCAGAACTTGTCCATCAATTATTACCATCACAGAGAGAAGAGCCTTTATTTCATCTACCTTCCACATTTCATGCAAGTGCATTTCTTTGAAACGTATTTAATCCTGCAAGTAAAGATGACCTAAAAAGTACACATTTTATTTTGTTCTAAGTTAACTTATAACCAAAGGCAATTCCCATGAAAATCTCTCCTTTTTTTTTTGAACTGGTAGTTGAGAAATTGATTCTAAACTTCCGAATAAACAAGTGAGTTGAAAATATCTATGAAAAAGAAGAGTAATGAAAGGAGTTTATGTGCTCAGAAATGAAAATGCATGGTAAACTTTTATCAGTACACGTTGTGGTAATAAGATGTGCGAACTAGCCAGTGGAAAAGAATAATCATTCAGACAGAAAGTGATATGTACAATAATGTATTAGGGGATGATAATGTCTTTACAAACCAAAGAGAAAAGAAGTTGCTTAATCTACCCAAACAATTTTAAGCAGATTATAATGATACTAAAAACTCAAGTTTGTACCATTACTTCCTATTTTAGTCTACATATTCTTTAGATAATTTTATGTAAAATTATGAGTCAATAAAAATGGAAAATTATAATTTTTATGAATGAACTTCCCAAAAATAAATTCCTTCCTATTGCTCAGTCTTTGAGATCTCTCTTATCAGACCTCACCCATCACCCATGGAAAGCTTCTGCTTTCCTAGAGGTGGTGGTGGGTTGGGGAGGGAGAAATAATAAACACTTTTTAATAAAACACTAGAGAAAGCTTTTGTCATTTTCTAAGGATATTCTCAACTAGCATTGGGGAAAACCTTGCTGTTATGAAAAAAAAAATAAGCATCCTTTTTTTAAAGATTTTATTTATATATTTGAGAAAGAGAGCGAGAGAGAGCACTAGTGGGGGAAGGGGGCACAGGAGGGTTAGTGGTAGAGGAAAAGGGAGAATCAGATTCCCCTCTAAGCAAGGAGCCCAACCTGGGACTCGATCCCAGGACCCCAAAATCATGACCTGAGCTGAAGACATATGCTCAACTGACTGAGCCACCCAGGTAACCCAAAACTAAGCGTTCTTAATAAGGTTCTAAAATTCAAATTCAAGGCTATTTCTTTAAAGTTAAAATGAATAAAATAAAATGATAATCTACAGGAAGAATGTTTCTTGTAGGGAGAAGAGCCATGCAAAGATCTTAGGTGACAGTGGGGTTTGATGTGTTCAAGGAAGTAGGTAATGCATATTTGTTGAGTGAATGAATAAAGTTTTCCCAAAACAGTGAAGTCATCTTTGAGTAACATTAAGCCAATGATAAAGTTTGAGCTCTTGATGTATTTTCTCAGGTACAATTGCTTTTAAAAAACTCAATAAGCAAAGTAAAAAATGAAATCATCACTTTCTATCTTGTTTTACCTGAACTTTTGGTCTGTAAGTTCTTTTGAAACTGAGATCAAACCCTAATTTTTTCTCTTTGTATTGATGAACCATCTGTACTGTGGACTCCTTTCACATTTCCAACCCATCTCTTAATTGCTCAACACAAGTCCTCCAGCTCAGCCAGTCATTGCTTATTTGCTGCTGGTCAAGCACACCATACTCATTTCCATCCCAAATCCTTTCTTCTTACTGTTTCTCTGACCTGGAATGCCCTTCTTCTTCCTCCCCTGCTCTGTTTTTTTTATCAAAACCCTATCAGAGCTCTTACTTCAGTCTTCTTCAGTCCCTGAAGACTTTATTCATTCTCTCCACAGCCTTACCTCATACAACTCTAAATATCTTTTTCAATCAGCCTATTAAATAATAACATTATTATTAATTTTACTTTTTCCACTTTAGATTGACAAATTTCTAGTAACTTATTTTGAATTTAAAATTTACAGAATAGTTGCAAGAAAAGTACAAAGAACTTTTGTATTTCTTTCACCTACATCACCCAAAATTTGTTGAATATCTCACTATATATTATATATATATGTATATATATATATATGAAGTTGAGAGTACAATATGGTGAGATATATAGATATAGATATATAGATATAGATATATAGAGATATATATATTTAAAATTTGTGGCCCTGGATCTAATCCAGGATCTCATATTGCATTAGTTGTCATGTCTCTTCATTTTTTAAAATTTATTTTTATTATGTTAGTTATCATTAGTACATCATTAGTGTTTGATGTAGTGTTCCATGATTCATTGTTTGCATATAACACCCAGTGCTACATGCAATACATATAATCTTTAATTCCCATCACTAGGCTAACCCATCCCCCAATCCCTTCTCCTCTAAAACCCTCAGTTTGTTTCTCTGAGTCCATAGTCTCTCATGGTTTATCTCCACCTCCGATTTCATGTCTCTTTAGTCTCCTAGTCAATTTGAAAGAGTACATTCGTCCTTCCCTGTCTTTCATGACTTTGAGAGTTTTAAACCATATAAACCCTCCTGCCTGGAAGATGTGCTTCACCTATTTCCATCTGATATTTCCACACATCCAGACTTAGGTCATGTATCCTTCATAGGAATCCCACAGAAATCATGCTGTGATCTCAAGACACCACAGCAGAAAGCATACAATCAAGTTCATGCCAGATTCTTCAACATAAAGTCATCATTTTTCCATATATAATTGATACACATTCTATAGGAAGGTACTCTGAGACTCTATCAATACCCTGTTCTTCATCAAAACTTTACTCCACAGCTTTCATTTCCACTGATGACTTCTACCTGAACCAAACACCACTAAGCTAATTGACAAAGGATGATTTTCTTTATCAACATTGTATTTATTAGTTGGCAGTCTAAGTATGATCTTTACTTTCTCCCCTCCATATTAATTTTTATTTGTTTTTATCAGTGTGGATTCATAGGTTTCTATTTCTTCCAATGGGTAATAAACTGTTGATAATATTACTTCAGTGTTTAAATTGCTCCATATTTGGCAAGTGAGAGCCCCTTCAACACAGCTCTTGTGTCTTTTTAAAGCATCTCCATCATTTTTTTTAGAATTGTTTTAATTTATGGTGCTATATTATGTGTAGGTTCAACTTGTACTCTCTCTGTCTCAGCCTTGATTCAGTCAATTATACAAAGAGTTCTGGTTTTAGTGGAATATGTTATAAAGAAACAGAGGTCTGGTGCTCCATATTCTCATTGCTACTGAGGTATCATTGATTCAAGGCCTTCTTAAGTAGATATATTTAGAAAATAAATGTATGAACACATAGACACACACATGTATCTAGATCTACTTCTGTATCTATTCACCTATTGGTGTGTGTGTGTGTGTGTGTGTGTGTGTGAGAGAGAGAGAGAGAGAGAGAGAGAGGGTTCATATCAACAACTTCAGTTCCAATTCAATATTTTTCTAGTTTTTCTTCTTTCACATAGTTGAAGTTGTCCCTCCAACAGTGAGAAATTTGGCTCCTAATATCCTTAATATGTTTGCTTCCTTTCTCATTTCTCCTATATGCAACAGAACTCCTAACCACCATCCACCACTTCCCAAGCTCCACATTTCTTTGGCCCCACTGTCACTTCGTTGTCTTTGCAGCTTCCTGGGCCTTTCCACCAACTAGACCCTCAGTCATATCACTGCTTCCAAAGAAAGGGAAAAGAAGAGAAGGGAAAGAAAAAGAAAAAAAAGAGGTAAAAGAATAAACAACAATTTTATTTCATTCTTAAATAACCACGATTACTTACTAATGAGATATGTGTGTCTGTCAGGGATACTGCACAACTTTTCAAACCTTGAAATTAGTTGGGCCTAGTCACTGTCCTTTTCTGCTCCACTTTGATTTTCACACAAAACTTGCTTTGATCACAACTACCAAAAACCAAACTTTGCAAAGATAAGGGGTCATCTAAAGAGTTGTAGTTTGAACTAATGTTGAGGCTATATCCTATCTCAAGCTAATAACTGACACAGTCTCCAACAAATGTTAAATTGGGTTGGAATCTCCAATTCTAAAATTTCCCATTTTCCTGAATGCAGGTAAGTTGTGACCTCAGGCAAAATTTTTAGAAAATTTTCCATTCTTCTCAGTGGATCTGTAACTGAGTCCAAGTTTGTTATGCTCCACTGCAGGACTGGCCAGTAAGTCAAGGGGCAAGGTTGGGGTAAAGGAAAGGGCTTTTTTCAAAAAGCTAGCAAACCTAGGAGATGGTGGACTACCTTCCTGAAGAACTATCTCCCTCAACTTGAAATTCAAGCTTCTTTTATGTAGGAAAAGATGAAGCTGCCAGGTTAGAATCAAAAGGTGACTGATATCTGTAGGCATTCAGATGCCCACAAGAGTGTGACAAGGTTGTGAAACTGTTTTGTCTTTGGTCAGTTCATCTTCACATACAAGAATCTGGTCCTGTCATTTCTGTAAATCTTAAACATAGTATATTCATTTCTGTACCTATTTCCTTTTCTCCTCCAATGAGGTAGGTTTGGGGGAAAGAACAGTTTTTGCAAATCTTACCTGTAATTTGTGCAGGGCTAAGCAGAGGTTTCAAAGCTTTATAGGTCACAGCAGCAAGGGAAATAGAAGCAATAAGGAGTGTGACATGCTAAGTTTCTCCCTGTTACAGAGCCATCTTGAATATCCACTTTTTATAATTTATTTTTTGCTCCCATCTTTGCTATATAAATGAAAACTAACATACAAGCTATTTTTAACTCTCCAAAGAAGCTTTGGAAAGAGAATATGGAGTCTATCTTGGCTCTTTCTTTGGGTGTAAACATCTTTGAAAATCTCAGTTGAAAGAAATATAGAAATAGAAATAATCTATTTAATAGGATTCATGTTATTGTCTTTATAACAATTATCTTTGCTTTTGTTTTTGTAGTTAATAAACCATTTGGGGTTACTTCTCCTATACTTTATAACTTAAATAAGGAATCTTATTTACTTATTTTGAATTATTGTTAACCAGCCCAATTTGGAATTGTAATGTGAGCTTTCTTAGAACATTGCATCCTGCAAGAAGACATCAGTATATTCATAAGTTCTAACATTATAAAAGGAGTGTTCATTTAGGCTTTTGCCTAAATTTGTCTGGCCTTCAACAGGGTTCAAATCCAGTTAAATTCTTATTTCATCTAAACAGCTGCTATCTCCTTTTGCACATCTTTGCCTCAACTATAATAAGGCAGCAGTCTAAATTTGCATAACAATTGGCCCTTCTCCCAAGAACTTGAAGTGTGTTCTAGCCAAATGCAGATTAAATTGGCAAAGTAATAATGCCCTTCAAATTGTTGTACCATGTTTCAAAAATGAAGTATAACTCCTAGAAACTAAAAAACAATTTGTTCTTCAACTTATGTGCTCTTCAATAACACTGAAACATAGCTTGGAGCTTTGAAAACATCTGCAGAGAGAAAATGGGAGCAACAGTGAACCAACTGTGATCTCCACTACTTACTAATTGTGCACATTTTGGGCAGAGGTCACACCAATCCACTGATCCATCAAGCCTACCTGTTAACAAGTGAACACAGGGGAGACTTTACCACTGGTGATTGTTTAAAAAGTTTCAGTAATGTACAACTCTGGAGTCACTAGCTAGAACTTGTTTTAGAATTCAAGTGCTCAGCATTAAAGATCGTAATATGATTGAATATAAAAGAAGCCCAGAAATCTCAGGTTCTCTAGCAAAGATAGAGAAGGTGCTCTGAATGTCACCCACTCACATTTTGCTTTGTTTTGTTAACACTTATTTTATTGCATGTGAAGAATATAAGACAAGATTGTCTTTTTTTTTTCTCCTTTTCAATTCTAGCCCTAAAATGTTAAGGTTCTTACAAGATGAAATCTCCAGACTCAGACTGACCCTTCAACAGAAGGTCAAGGTAGATGGTGAAGTCACCTCCACTGGTAAACACCCAGACACTTCCCCACTGAACAAGTCTGGGCTTAATTCTTGCCATTTCCAAATTCACAGTTCTCTTGGGATGTGTCGCTCCATGGAGCTGCAGAGGTTGAGAAATTCTACCCCAGAGAATTCTGTTTATAAGAAGTTATTCACATTTAATAACCTCAGGAGATATGAAAACAGCAATGTTGAAATTACCTATTAATTGCTAATCCTTGGAGAAAAAATTAGACAATTATTTTTGAAAACATGAAAAGCCTCATTATAATAAAAATTAGATTCCCACATGTGATTCAACTTCTACTCATTAATTATGGAAAAGTTAATAATTACTAAATTGCCAGAAGTGAAAAATAAATCTTTCATCACTGGAGAAGAGCTGAGTTTTTAGCAGAAATGATCAAGAATATTCTATTCGCTTGAAAGCTTTTGGCGTTCCAGAATTTTTCTAATATATACATTACTCTGCTTAACTTTTCCAGTGCAATTTAAGGCTAATTTTCTTTTAGCGTAGTTAAGATTTTATTTATTTCATATTTAGAAGCTCATTAATTAGTAGTTTAGTGTATAGTTCTTTCTGACAACTCCATTTCACTTTTAGAGATAAGACTCTCTTGGGACCAAAGTTTGGCTTCAAATTTTCAGCATGGACTAGTTTTGAAAGCATGCCAATTTGTACAAATCTTATAGACAAATTCTAACATCTGTAGATGTTGGCCAAAAGTCTACCTCTCAAAAAGGGGTGGGGGGAGAAGAAGAAGAAGAAGAAGAAGCATAAAGGGAGGGCACTTATCCTTACGAATGACTTATGTGTCATTCTATGTTCTAAGAATAGAACATAGGGGTGGGGGGAGAAGAAGAAAAAGAAGAAGCATAAAGGGAGGGCACTTATCCTTACGAATGACTTATATGTCATTCAATGTTCTAAGAAAGCTCACATTACAATTCCAATTTTAAACAAATATCTTTAAAAGTGATACATTTCCACAAGGTAGTTATTTACATTTTGCTTAGAGGGTAAGTCTCTCTAGCAGACCGAAACGAGATGAATCAGAGAAAATGTTGGTCATCCCTGCAGTTAAATCTTGAAACCCTCATAAAAGTAAAATAAAATGAATCCAAATGCATCACACTAATATTCACTAATATCCAGGCCCTTCTCACCTCATAGTAACATTAGCAAAGCTGGAAACCCTCTGTGGTCAACATGGTTTAAGTCCTTTTCCCAGTCACTGCAGTGCCTTCTAGAGTGTGACTTTTGCCTGCCACTTTTCTATTCAAAACCCTGCAGCTTTCTTGTCTCCCCTAAGTAAAACACTAATACGTAGCTTGACATTTATGAGCCCAGGTACTCTGGTCTGACTTGAGCACTAGCTCTACACTGTTCAGGTGCTGACGTCCTTGCCAGTTATTAGTCGTAAGGAAAACAACCTTTCCCTCCTTCCCTGGGAACATATTAAGTAATGGAGTTTTGAGAATGACAGCTCCTGTTCATCTCTTCAGACCTTCACTGGGTCCTTTCTAAGGAGGCAAGGTGACATATCTAATTGGGAGAATTTAGAATGCACATACCTGTTTGGAGCATGCATTCTCCTGGTCCTTCCTGCTGAAAGTACACTAGCTGAACAGGCTCTGCCTTACAAGACCAAAAAGACTGTAATTGGAATAAGGCAAATTCAATTCTTAGAATAATCATTTAAAAATGTCTTTGGCTTTTTTCTCCTGAGCTATATATTGTTACTCCATCTGTGCAGTAATAATTTGGATTCTGTCTGACTCTTGATTGCTTAACTAATTTATACTTCTTAATATGATGAAGGATGTGCCTAAATATCACTTTTTAAATTCAAATATTAAATTACATAAATCTCATGTGTAGATCCCATTGATTACTTGTTAATTCACTAAATTGACCATTCCTTACTTATTACTATCCAAATCATGTTGCCCCCCCTCCCTTCATAAACAATCTCCTTCCCATCCTCAACTGATCAGACTAGACCTCAGAACCTTCCTTTGCCCATTTTTCATCCTATTGAATGGCATCAATATCCAATGAGCTGTCAGTGTCAGAAATGCAGATGATACACTTGACATCTCTTCTTCCTTCTTCTCCTTAAACCCATCAAGAATCCTGCCAGTATCATCCCATAAGTCTCCTCTGAGTGTTTTTGTTGGTCTCAATCACTGTTATCACCTGAATAGAACCCTTTACTTTATGGGTCATTGCAATAGACCTTAAGAGGTCTTCCTGCTTCTGTAGTTGCTTTTTGTCTCCAGACTCTCAACCTGTGTATATGCATCACCAAATGTAAACCCCATGAGGACAGAAGCTGGGTCTGATTTTTCTCACATAACACAGTTCTGGTACACAGTAGTTGCTCAATAAATATTTAAGTGAATGTAAAAATACACAGATGGGGGGCACCTGGGTGGCTCAGTGGGTCAGGGCCTCTGCCTTCGGCTCAGGTCATGATCTCAGGGTCCTGGGATCGAGCCCCGCATCGGGCTCTCTGCTCAGCAAGGAGCCTGCATCCCCCTCTCTCTCTGCCTGCCTCTCTGCCTACTTGTGATCTCTGTCTGTCCAATAAATAAATAAAAATTTTAAAAAATACACAGATGGATGAACAACCAAAGTAGTTTTAGAATTGAATTAAAGCTCACTCTGGCCTGTTGGGTGATTTCCTTGAGAGCAGCAAAGATGACCAAATAAGGTCTATCTTCTTCAAAACTGTGCTGTAATGCCCTTTGCTTCATTACAACATCTCTTGGGAAAAGCTTTCCTTTTCAAAGAGTAGTCAAGGAAGAGATGAAAATTTTTGGCAGAAGTAATCATACACATAAAGAAATAGAACTGTGGAAAAGAAGATGATGTTCAGAAAAGAACAAGCAAACTCATTTCACTACAATGTGATTTTCAAAGAAATAAATTGCCTAAATGTAAATATCAAATTTAAGAGTTAATTAAAAAATTAACTGAAAATATAATGGAATGAATGGCATAAAAGGTGTCATCTTTTATGAATCTTAACATTGTATGGTTGATAAATAAAGACAATTAAAGAGTAAAAAATTCCTCATCCATTATGCATGGTAAGCATGGGTATACCAATTTTAGAAGATTGTCAATATCTGCCCAAACTGAAGATATACATGTCTTTCATTTATGTTTACATACCCACAAATTTTCACAATTTTTTTCTAAACAAATATGTGTAAGTATGTTCATAGAAGCACTTTAAAGAAGTTGGGAAGTCCTCAAAATGTCCACAAACAGTTGAATAAATAAATCATAAATATTCTAGTATAATGGAACATTGTAGAGCAAAGAGCATGTGCAAACCACAATTACACACAACAGGGATGAATCTCGCAGATGTGATGTTGAGCAATAGAAGCCAGCCAAAGATAAGAACTCACTGTATAAGTTCATCTATATAAAGTTCAAAAACAGGCAAAACTTATCCTTGCTATAAAAATGCAGGATACATGGGACTCCTGGGTGGCTCAGTTGGTTAAGATGAGTCCTAGAGAGGTAAAGTGACTTGCCTGAAGTTACCTGGGTAGTCCAAGCCTACTCTCCTAATTGTCCAACATACTGCCTCACCCAGTGAGCACACACATATTTCTAAATAAAATATCATACAGATACCACACACACACACACACACACACACACACACACACACAATTGTGTACAGATAAACCATAAACTTGCAGAAAGGATGTAAGAATTGATTGGTAGTGCAGAAAGTCCAATAGAGATTAACATTCTCTGTAATATTTAAAATGCATTCATATATTTTTATGTTAGTCATGGAACTGAATTAACTTAAAAATAAGAAATGATATAAAAGATACAAACATCAGGGGCACCTGGGTGGCTCAGTGGGTTAAAGCCTCTGCCTTCGGCTCAGGTCATGATCCCAGGGTCCTGGGATCAAGCCCCACATCGGGCTCTCTGCTCATTGGGGAGCCTGCTTCCTCCTCTCTCTCTCTGCCTGCTTCTACTGCCTACTTGTGATCTCCCTCTGTCAAAAAAAAAAAAAAAAAAAAGATACAAACATCAAATCAATCCTTTCTGATCTTCACATTATCTCATCAAAGCAACTACCCTGCAGAGCCAGACCTTCCCACATTTAAAAAAAAAAATTATTTATTTTAGAGAAAGAGAGAGAGAGAGAGTGCATAGCAGAGTGAGAGAGAATCTTCAAGCAGATGCCCCACTGAGCACAGAGCCCAACACAAGGCTCCATCCCAGGACCCTGAGATCATGACCTGAGCCAAAACCAAGAGTCAGTTGCTCACCTGACTAAGCACCCCGTGGCATCCCTCAAAAGTTCCTTCTTATTCTGAAGCCATATTAGCTCTGCAGAATCACATCTCTAATACTAAAGAAGGATTTTTGCATGATATCTGTGTATGTAAAGATCCATTTGGCTGCTTTTCAGAATATTTCTCCTGCAATGATTTAAAAATATTGGTGTCTGGCAGCCAGGCAGTCAGATGCATGAGGGTAGGAGAAGAGAATTCACAATCCCTGTATGTACCGTGTCAGCTTGACTCACTGCTGTGCTTATTCCAACATGTTCTTTCTTCCCAAAATAGAAAATTTCTTAGGAGTTTGGTTTTACACATCTTTAAATCTAAACATTTAAAAAACCATTGCATTGTGCATAGTACAAATTTATTTAGGGTTCATAATAACTAAACAATGTATTGGGAAATGTTCAAAACGAAATCAAAGCATTCATAAGTATGCTTTTGAATTCAAAATATAGTGAAAATCAAATGTTTAATAAATGTTTATTGAGAATTATCTGCATAATTATGCAATGAAGTACTTTTGGATACTTAACACCATGCTAGAGAAATATTACAAAAATCTTCTCCAAATTAATCTGGACTCCAAGGGGCTACACATTATCTAAATTCTCCTTGTGCCCCCAACAATAAGAAATCCATACAAGGCTATCTTGGAGTTGAACACAAGGTGCTTTTTTTTTTAAGAGATAAAAAGAAAGGGGAAAAAATTCTTTCATAGTTGTGATCACACATTGCTCTTAAAGGAATTTGTCACCTAAGTATATTAATTCTGGATGGATGACACAACCTGAAGTACAAATGATTTGAATTTGCCCCAACTCTTTGCATCCTCAAGAAACTAGAAAAAGCAAAGACCTGCTCTTCAGAAGGTCATGTCTATCTTCGAACTTGATCAACCTCCCAAATAATTTTCTACAGGCAATGACTAAAAAGCTGCCAAATAAAACAAAGCTCACAAAGAAATAAGACAATAGGAGAGACATGAGAAAAAATAAGTAAATAATAGAAACAGATCTGCAAGTATTAGAGTTATCAAATAAATAAATATTAAAACAGATATGCTTGTCATATTTAAAGAAATGACAAATGAAAATATTTACGGGGAATAAGAAACTTTTTAAAAGGTTTTAAAATAACTAAATTAATTATAGAATTAATAATATAATAACTGTAATTGAAAATACATTAGCCACATTGGGACATATGTGCCCAATATAGAATTAGTGAACCTGAAGATAGATCAGAAAAAACGACCACAAATGCAACAAATGTACCTGTCTAGGATGACTTCAGTGGTGAGCCTAACAGACACTCAAAATTGAAAATGAAAAACATAACATCGATGTCACATAACCTCTTCCAAGAGATAGAAAAGACAAAAGCATGCATAATTCCCTTCCTAAGGGTCAGGAAAGGAACCAAAGCTTGACAGGGCCGAAAGAAAGAAACCACTACTGGACAATCTCATTCACAAATATGCATACAAATATTAGACACCAATTATCAGCAAGTTGGATCCTGCTGTATATAAAATGAATAAAATCCTGATGAAGCTTATCCCAAAATTGCAAGATAGGTTAAACATTGTAAAATCTATGATAAACATAGGAGCTTGGTAAAAAAAAACAAATATTAGCAAACTAGAAATAAAAAAGAACTTTTAAATATGTGAATTGTGTAAAAACAAACTGCAGTAAAGGTGCATGATGAACTATTGAGAGCTTTCCTTTTGATACCACCTACTATGACAAAGATACCACTATCAAGGGTTTGAGTCAACATCCCATCAGTGGTTCTCTCCAAAAAGGCCAAAGGAGAAATCAGGTATATGAGAGTACTGGCATTAAAGATCACTGAGGCAAAAACTGATTATTCAGTACATTAGTACTTCAACAATCGGTTCCACATACAGAGATTTGATCCCTACAAAGCAATTCACAAAAAAAATCTTTCTAAATAGACTGGGCACTTAAATCTTTTAGAAGGCAACATAGCAGAATATTCTTATAACTTTATTATTATTATTATTATCTTATAACTATGTTATAGTTATAATATTAGCAGAATATTCTTATAACATTATTATTATTATTATCTTATAACTATATTATTATAACTTTAGGTAAAGAAAATTTCTTAGATGTGGCACAATATAAGAATCAGGTATAAAAATCTTGATAAATTGGACTTCACCAATTTTAAGAACTTTTAATAAATAAATAAGATCTTTCAGAAATTTATATTTCGATAAAGATAGTGGAAAGGCAAGCCATACTAGAAGAAAATATTTAGAAAACACATATTACTTACAAAAGATTAGTATCCAGAAAATATATAGTACAGAATATGTATGAGTCAATAGGAAAATTAAAAAAAAACAACTTTAAAATAGGACAAATGACAAGTCTTAAAACATAAATAACCAATGAATTTGTGAAAAATCCTGACTTCATTAGTAATTAAGGAAATCCTAATTAAAAATGCAATGAGAGGGGCGCCTGGATGGCTCAGTGGGTTAAAGCCTCTGCCTTCGGCTCAGGTCATGATTCCAGGGTCCTGGGATCGAGCCCTGCATCGGGCTCTCTGCTCAGCGGGGAGCCTGCTTCCCTTCCCTCTTTCTCTGCCTGCCTCTCTGCCTACTTGTGACCTTTGTCTGTCAAATAAATAAATATTTTTTTAAAAAAATGCAATGAGATATGTTTTTACCCCACCATTTTGGCAAAAAATTGCAAAATCTAAAAATTTCAAGAGTTGGTGAACATGTGGGGTAATTGGAACTCACAAATATCCACCAGCAGCAGACTTGATCAAGAACTTGTTGCATGGTTACAGTATGCACAGTGAGAATAGACAACTATAGCTTTGCAAACCAACATGGAAAATATAAAAAACAATTATAAATGAAAAAGGTGGGCCGCAGAAGAATGCTGAGAGGGTGAATCCATTTACATAAAGGCAAAAAAAATAGGCACAACCAAAAATATGTTATTTAAGGATAGAATTGCATCAGGTAAATGATAGCATGAATTTCAGGGTCCAGTTACTTTGGGGGAGGCTAATAGACTTCAAAGGTATCCATTTCACTGGAGTATGTGAGGATTTTATGAAACTGGACTGAAAGTTTCATGAGGGCAGGAACTAGTACTTTCTCCTCTCCATTTTATATTCTTTTTTTCTTTTAAGATTTTTATTTATTTATTTGACAGACAGAGATCACAAGTAGGCAGAGAGGCAGGCAGAGAGAGAGAGAGAGGAAGGGAAACAGGCTCCCCACGGAGCAGAGAGCCCCATGCGGGGCTCGATCCCAGGACGCTGGGATCATGACCTGAGCCGAAGGCAGAGGCTTTAACCCACTGAGCCAACCAAGCGCCCCATCCATTTTATATTCTGAGTCTAGCAAAGTATATGGCACTTTGTGTGCTCAACCAGCATTTACTGGGTAAATGAATGAATGCATGGTCTTTGTACACCATAAAGCTCCCCAAACAAGACTTTTTTAAAAAATCATTTTGCTATATTTCAGTTTGTAGAATTATATAGAAGTTAATGAAGCATAATATTCGGGGAAGACTATTAGAAGTTTAATGTTAACCTGGAACTCTTTGACAAAATTAATTAAAATTTTAGTTTTAAAATTGTGATAATTATAATTACATATAAATTGCTACATAAGGATGAAATGTAAAATCTTTAGTGGAGCATATTTTGCAATGCAAAGCCATAAAAAGAAAAAAGAAGGAGAACAAAAAGTCGCATTGGTAAAATTCTGCAAGTTCTACTACATATGTTATAGTTCACAATGTGGAAGTTTGTGAAATGTGGTTAACATGCAAATAATTGAGTGTTTGTGAACTCAAATGCCCTTCTACCAATGTGTCTCCAATAAGAAAAAGACATCAAATGAATTAAATGTTCATTATATTTGGGGTGTGGAATCAAGCCATGGTAATCCATTGCACATTTGCCAGTTTTCTGATGTTTTGGCTCCATTTATTCAATTGTTCTGCTGCGATGTTTGTATACTGTATGTGAAAAATATGTATTTGCATGTCCATTACAGCAAATTAATATAATCCACACTATATATTACTCCAACTGTGCTTAATGGAATCTATCCAATGAGTGAGCAAAGTCTTCAACTTACAAACAGTATTCAAAAAGGGCTTTTATCTCAATCAAATACTGTGTTTTGTTCATATTATTTACCCAAGGTATGTCAATGTACATATAATTTGAGCCAGATTCCGATAAGGAGGATTTGTTTAGAGGAAGAATTCATGCTTTGAAGGCCAAGCTTATTATTTTATTTTACTTTTTTATTTTATTTCACTTTACTTTTTACTTGTTTGTCATATCTCTAGAACTAGGTCTAAATAAAACTTTGAAGATAAAAATGCCCTGAAAGATTTTGTTGAGAAAACATGTTTTATTCTGGGAATGGGCAGCAAACACATATTAACAAGTTCCCCTTGCATTCATCTCATCACTAATTCTGAATTGATGATCTCCTGGATGTATTTAGGAGAAAAGGTGATGAAAGATTAAAGAATTGTTTTATCTTTCAGAAGACAGCCTTATCTGAGAAAAAGCCATTATCTATTCTATACAGAAGGGTATCTCTTCAAAGTTTAGTTTTCCTTTTGCATGTACACAGTGAATTGTGCTATTGTTTGTTTTTTTAAATGGCAGCCACTGTGACTATCCATCAGGATACATTTTGAGACTTTGTATGATTTACATAATAATTTAAAAACTTTATTATGTTTTATATAAAATTGATGTACATTTAAAAAATTACAAATTACTATAGGGTTTAGCAAACTCTTTAGGTAAATAAGTTATATTAATGTCCCTACAATTTTTAATTTTATTTTTAGGGTGGGGGAGAGGCAAAGGGAGAGGGAGAGAGAGAATCTTAACCAGGTTCCCCACCCATTGCAGACCCCAACGCAAGGCTCAATCTCACAACTCTGAGATCATGACCCAAGCTGAAACCAAGAATCGGATGCTTAACCAAGCCTGTCAGAGGCCTCATTATCACTACATTTTTTTTTAATATTCAAATGATTTCTTGGAAAAGATTGTTTTTCTTAAAAAGGTAATCATAGATTCAGGCTTGTCTTCATGAGGCAAAATGAAGTAGGGAAATGTGCAGTTCACCATACTTTGCGGGTGTGGGCACTCAATATGGGTTCATCACACTATATCCAATATTTAATCAAAGTTATTTAGACAGCAGATTTAAATGGTTGCTTGCTTTTTTTACTTTAGAGATAGATATACTTTTGCAACCAGTTCATAAATCAAACCCAATATCAATCAATATAAAATATTACTGCTTTATTAGTAATATATCCATATGAAGTTAAATATCCATTCAAAATGGATATTTTTCAACCATAATTTGGTGCTTCAAATACCAAAAGAAGCCTGGCTCCAGTCAGATGAAATTTTGGGATAGCTGACTAGTTTTGTTTCCCACTTTGTATGATGTGTTCAAACTCTTTCAGCCTATCCTAATATTGATTGGTGATATGTAAACAAATCAAAATATTTTTTCAAATCTCATAGACCTGTTAAATTGTTGAAGTTGTTTTTAATAAAAGTATTTCTGTCTTTCAATGTTATTTACAGGGATTCAGATCTAATCTGCTCAACTTGTTAATCATTCTCGGGTGTCAGATTCCAACTGGTTTTGAATGTGCCTGTATGGTTTTTCTTTCCATGTTCTTTGAGTTAAATTTCTATTACTTATTTGAATGTTATTTAATAAAGCTCATACATTTAAAATAAAACCACCAGGTAAAATGAGTTCTGGCTTAGTATAAAGAAGCTGTTACCAAAGTAGCATTACAAATACAGAGAGATGTGGCTCAACATGATTTAGGCAAAAGAAACAATGACTTGAACTGACATGTATCACCATGACGCAGCTGTAATGTGTTTGTGAATAAATCCGATTTCAGCACATTATTCAATTCCTTTCAGTATCTCTATAAGGTGGTTTATCAAGTATCCCCATACTACTGTTGAGGAAAATGATTCTGCTTTGACCAAGAAATCAACTGGAAGGCATTTTTATAACCGATTTCACATTAGAAAAAACTGAAAAGTAATACTAATAAATGCAAACTGTATCACTTGGAAACAGGAGATCCTAAATGTCACTTTCAGTATTTGAGAATTTAGATTTTTTTATTTAGTTTACCATCAACATGAAGAAGGAAAAAAAAAATCTTAAAAAAAAATGAAAAATCCTAACATCCACCAATAATCTTTGTGTTGCGAGACTCTGACACCAGGCATTTTGGTGAACCACATACAGCTCTTTTGACCATATGGACATGGTGACAAATCTATTCAGATTTAATTTGAGTGAAAAACACCCACATCATGGAAATAGTGCTTTACACTCTCTGTGGTACACATATAGAATAGCTCTGATCTTCAACTCAACATAGAGGGCAACCTATGCCTCAGGCGCTCCCAGATGGTGGCCTCACTTGACCTCAAAGACTGGATAAGAGGAACCTAACACGAGAGTGGTGGAAAGCAAGAGGGACAAGATAAGACTATCAATTCTAAGGCTCAGAGTTTGCGTGGGGCTGTAGGACATGGACATGTCAGGGACCTACTGAAACTGTCAACTGTGAACAGTACAGGGTAGTAATAAACATAAAAGGTGGAAGACATCATGGTTAAATTTGGGAGGAAAGAGTCTCTGAGGTCAAAAGAGTTTTGCCAAAAGGAAGGAGTCAGAATGATATGCTTCTAAGAATTGTTAAAAGAAATGTTTATAAGCATATTAGTATACATTCCTAATCTAATTAACAATATCCTTTTTTGTCATGTCAGCTTCCGTACATTATGTTGCCACAGAGAGCCGAAGACACAGCAATTAGTTCTTAAATTAAAAAAAAAAAAAAAAAAGAACTTGCAATGATTTCATGTATTTCATTGAAATCTGTTTCTTGTACAAATTTCATCCAAAGGCCCTATCCAGCATTTCTTTTCCCTCAATCTTTTCTGGGCTCCTCTGATCCCTAATCCTAAAACTTATTTAATTCCAGCCATTTCTAAAGCCTCAGATGAAATAAAAAGAGAGCAGAAAAAAGCCAAATTACCCCAAACAGTCCATGTCTAATATATAGGACAAATGCATCCTAGGCCCCCACAAGCCAAAAAACAGTAGGTTTGAAAATCAATCTAAATTCAGGAGGCAAAATTTGATAAAATTTAATAATCACAATGTAGAAACCATAAATCTGTTATTGCAGGGACAATAATGAAATTCACACTTTGTCATTTTCAGAAAAGGAAACACATCTTAAACATGACAAAACATATCTAACTAATCACAATAAAATATCTTTGAAATAGAAATGACTTATTCTTATTCACAGATATTTACTATAATGTATTTAGATAAAGACTTTGGGTGAAAAATATCCATAGCTATCAGGTATAAATCAAAACAGCCCTCTGGGGAGAAAAATGGTACTTTTATTAATAATGGAAGTTGAAGCTCCAAAGACATAAAATAACTTCCTCCAGTTACACAGCTAATGACCCAAACCAAGCTCAAAAGTGTCTGACTCTAAAACTGTGCTATTCCCACTGTGGACAATGACACTGTGACAGCTGGATCTTGGTCTCATGGTTAATGGTTGGGAATACATCAACGTAAGTACTGTCATTCTTTGTTCAGTGTCCTTTGTCATCAACTTTTTCTTCTCTAATATCTCAATATTCACATTTGAACACAGCCAACTTGTTCTTAAGTCTACTATAAAACAATCTTAAATTGGGAATTGAAATTGTCATAAAATTGACTGTTGTAAAAACACATACATTTCTTGAGTTTCAGCTTCATGTTATATCTCCCATCAATTCCAATTTTTTTTAAAGTCCTGACACATGGTCAAATAAATTTCTCAAATTGAATATTTTATTCATATCCAAAATGATTTGTACTTCAGTTCCTCATTATATTTACCTTTAGCTAAATCTGGCCTCCCCAAGTAAAAATTAAAATTTTATTTCAAAAGTTCAAGGGCCTTAAGCTTACTGGCATTCAATGGTCTGCAGTGAAACCAACAGACAAATGAAAACTCATCTTTTCATCAATAATATTTTAACTGTTTTATGCCTAAGCCCTTAAGCACCAAAGATTCTGGATGATATCGAGTGTATATTTAAATCATTAAGGTGGAGATGATCTTTAGAATCTAACAACTGATAGATGGGGCAGCACGATACTGGGCAAAACCATTCAGGATATGTTTGCCAAACAAGAAGAGATTGTAGGATCATGCATTGCCTTTGTAAAGAATCTTCTCTCCCGAATTTCAGTCTTTATCCTTCATCTCACAACCACTACACACTCACATACCCAGAATAAGAAAAATTAACTCCTCCTTCTAGAAGGAAACTTTCTTGCCTTTATTTTTAGGACAACTGTTCTGCATAGCTGTAATGGTGTTGCTGAACCACCACCGTGCTTCACCAGAAGATGACATGCGCGAATTTGAATGGATGAACACTGGAGGGGACCAAACCAGCACACTCACTTGAATTGTCCTTTAGCTTTTCAGGCAGTCCAAGTGCCTTTGAAAAGAGTGGGAATAAAGTGACTGCTGATTAAGCAGAGGGGTTGACATGGGAATTGGTTTGTCATTGTTTGAAAGTCACACTGCATAGACTACAACTTTTAAAATGTAAATGCATGACACAAATACCCCACAACACAATGGGATGAAAATGATTGAGACAGCCACAAAGAACAGCCAAAGCTTTATTCTAACAATAAAGAAAAATATATATCTGGTGTCAAAGGAAGGTAATTTGAAACATTTCATAGTTGTTATTTGCAATTTAAGAACCTAAAATTATTTTTAATCCTAGTTCCGATGAAAATTGTTTCCTAAGTATTTTCAATTTCTAGGCAAGATTTCCAATTGTGTACTTTATCAGTTTGTATTATTTGGAATAGAATTTTGGATAGACTGGAATGTGTGAATAGAATGGAGTGAAATATTCCCCACCAAAAATCTACGTTTCTGGTAGTAGATCAGTTCAATTTCCAGTTTAAACAATACTCAGATTTTACATAATTCCATGCAGACCAATGTGATCAGAAGCATCTCCCATACAACTTGGGGAGCTGACACAAAGAAGCAGCTTTCTTGTTGGGCAGGAAAGGAAAGGATTCACTGCCAGTTGTCCAATTGTCCTTCTACTGATCAAGGTTGATTTGGGGTCCTGTGTTGTCTCTAGTTATATTAATGAAGAAGTAAATAATGGTCTTGACCCTAGAAAAAAATTGTAATGCCTACATTCTCCAATTAGCTAAAATATTAACCCAAAAAGTCATGAAAAGAAAAGTATTTAACATAATCATAATTCACATTTTAAAATTACAGTAATCTTAGAAATAAAAATATAGAAAGGAAGAAAAGGATAAAGAGAAATGAAAGAAAAGGAAGGAGAGTGAAATATCAAATGTATGGCAATCTCCTAAAACTTCTCATTTTCTACTTGCCCTACAAACACAATCTTCAATGTTATAGGATTAGGCATATTTCCTGAGTTTAAATTGCAGGGGAAAAAAAGAAAGGAAGTAAAATAGATTTCCATAATCCAGATGTTTCTGGGTCTTTATAAGTTATTTCTGTTTTAGAAGCATAGCAAATCAAATATAGAAGTCTTTTTTGTTTTTTTTAAATGAATTAAAGCATTAGCCAGCAGTGTAGAATAAGCTGAACATTTTGTCAGGCAAGCTAAAGAAGAGGTCTGCATTGCTCATCTCACTACAAACAGCTTTAGACTTCTGTCTATGGCATATCTGTGTTTCAAATTTCCATCATGGGCAGACTACACAGTTTTTATTTTTTGATGCTCCTCCACACAATGTCCACAAAGCAGCTGTTCCTCCCTCTTCTGTGTTTCCTCCCAGAAACTTTGAATCCCTTACTGTGTAGGTCCTCTGTACCACCCGCTTACCCTCTCAAAGCCATAATTGGACTCAATGAAACAAGATGTCTTCTAGATAAGGACCCAGGCCCTGAGAAGGCATTTACATAATCTTTGGTTATTTGCACATGCCCCTTACAGTCTGATCTCTCTTTAGGCTTTTTTGAGATAAAATTATTGAAACAAAAAAGCTGTCAACAAAAGAAATGGTGGATGGTCTTTCATATCATTTTAGAAGAGTTTGAAAGCAGTTTTCATCTTTAAAATCAATTGTAAAATATAACTAAAGATTATGACTAGAGACCCATTATTTAAAGGGATATTTGATTAACTAAACTCAGACAAATGGAGAAATACTGTGTATACTCAATTGTATCTTCCCTATATCTCTTAAATATCATCTTAAATATAGATATACGTTATATATCTGTGTGACAATATTCCTCTATTTCAGTTCCTCAGGAAATGGAACCACATCATGAGCATTTGAAACTGAAAAAATAATGTATTCATTAAAATAATGCTATCTGCCTTAGCTGATATACAGTGAAATCTCAAAGGCTTAGCAAATAAGTGTGTCTCTTGCTCATGTCACCGTCCCCTGTGGGTTCCCAGTAAAGAGACCATCATCATGATCTTTCAGGGATCAAATCTCCTTTCATTTTCTGGTTGTAACCTTCTCTTTGTGCAGCCAATAGATAGGGAAAGAGATGTGGAAAAGACACATATGCATCTTAGCTGCACATCATCTCTACTGGGTTCCACAGAGAGAAATTAGTCACATGTTCCCACCAAGATTCAAAGTGAGGAAGGCTGAGAGTGATGGCTCCAGAGTGTGCAAATCTGTACAAAAATAGAAAAGTGTGCATCTTTGGTTTAAACTTAGCCACCTCTTCTGCATAATAAGCAAATTCAAAGAGACTGAAATGGTGGTGCTTAAGTAGCTTTATTTTATTCCTATTGATGAAATCCATGCAATATATGGCTATAGCATAGCAAATAACAGAAAAAGGAATGTTATTTGAAATAAGAAATCATGGATAAAGTTATCTTGTAATTAGAAAGCACAAATATGAAAATTCCATATGAGTAGTCCCACGATAGCTGGACAACATCAAATGCTGCTTTTCACTAAAATTTACATCTCACATAATATTTCGTTTCTACTGCCTTCTTCCATTCTAGCAGTGGGAGAATTGGCCAACTGTTTTCTGGAAAGCAGACGATGATACTACTATTGGTTTGATGATGATGACAATGATGATGGTAAACACTTGCTTGGGTGGTGCCTATGTGCCAAACCCGGTCATCAGTACATTACATACAAACTCTTTTACTACAACTGCATAAACTCTGTCAGCCTACTTACCAATGAGAAGTCTGAAATTAACTGAAAATTAAAGTATTAATATAATATAGTCTGTAAATGGCAGAGCTAGGATTTAAATTCAAGACGTTAGGCTCCAGAGCTCAAGCTTTTAGCCACCATACTTTATACTCTCAAATAAACCAATTGTGTCTCTAAAACTAGCCTTTTCCCTCAGAGCCCCATCTCCATTGGTTCAAAGAAAACAGCGACTACAGGAATTTTCCTAAGTATAGTCTCTGCACTTTCACCTGTCTCTTTTAGTAAAATCCTACCCCCTTCATCCACCCCAGTTCTGAGTGATACATTGATGTTTGGGGAACAAAAACTGCTGCCATTTATAGGTTTAATGTAAGGGAATAAATCAGTGTGGTAAAGGAAGAAGGGATGTTCTAAAATTAGAAGAAATTATTTGCTGGAAATTAGAATGAGAGCAAACAGATTTTCAGACATCTTCACTAGCAACTTCTGACTAATTTTTTCTCATAGAAATTTTATAAAGTACACTAAAAACAGTTATAATTTTCAATATTCATTACTGTAGAACTCTTCTCAACAGAGGAATAGAAGGGTGGTTCCTTCATCTGATAGAGTATCTATAAAATCCTACAGTACATAATGCTTAATGGTGAACCACTGAAAGCCTTCTCACAAGATTAGAACCAATTGTGTGAAATCAGTTATGACAATTTATGTTCAACATTCAAGTGAGGTCTTAACTAGTTCAAGAAGACAAGAAAAGAAAATAATGGTATATGGATGCAAGGGGAGAAATAAATCTGTGATTATTATATATTTTTACATGCTTTCCTGTGTAGAAACTACAAGAGTCTTCAGAAAACTATAAGTAAAAAGTAAGTTTATTAATATTTTTGAATACGACATCAACAAACTAAAATGAATTATATTTATACACATTTAAAATAAAAAACAGAAAATGAATTATATTAAAAGATATAATTTAGGATGACATCAAAAAACATACATCTAATGAAATACATGTCAGAACTTTATACCAAAAATTAAAAACATCAAAGATATTAAATATGACCAAAATAAATAGAAGGTTATATCATGAATATGTGTTGGAAGTCTTAATAATATAAATGTGTCAATTGAAATATAGACTCAATGTAATTCTAATCAAATCCCAAGTTTCTATTATGGAAATTAACAGGTTGATGCTAACTTTATATATAATAATGAAACTAAACCAACTACAACTACACATAACAAAATAAACACACAAATATTGCACTGATCAAAAGACTCCAGCTAAAAGAGTACGTATTTTATGACTCCATTTTTTTAAGGCTCACAAACTAAGGAAAACTAAGGGGGCTAGTTACTGAAAGAGGTAGGAGGCAGTTTCTGGAGGGCTGTTAATATTCTATTTCTCCATCTGCTTCCTGGTGACATCCATGTATTCAACTTATAAGAATTCATCTAGGTGTGTGCTTAGGTTTTGTGTACTTTTATGTATGTACATGGTACTTAAAACTCATATGAAATTGAGACGATTTGTCGAGCATAATTATAGATCATTGTTTTGTCTAAGGTCAGATGTCTAGTGCTCACAGAGCCTGGACCACAACAGAACTGGTCTGTGCCCACTGTCCATATTTCTCAAACACTACGGTATCCCTGTCAATCCCATGTTATTAATAACCAAAGAGTTTTTTCACAAGGTAGAGTGACTCAATACCCATTGCAGACCATAATTTCTTTGGAAATAACTGTTCCATGTTCCAGGAAATCAACATAAAATAGAATTTATTAGAATAAAATCTGATCCTAAGTTGAGAACCACCAGCTTCAATATTTAAATATAGTTAGATATAGAGTTACTGTTTAGGGTAACACAATAGTAGTAACAGCACATACTATGAGGAAACAAAATACATATTTGTGACCACAAAAATTTGGAGGACCCTAGTATGACATTTTCACAAGTTTTCTATTCTTTGAGAGTTATCCAAGTGACAAAAATATCTTATGCCATCTCATGATGGAAAACTATAGGGATTCAATTCAAAACACCTGGTAAAAGCTAAGTGATCACACAGTGGATCAGCATTCCAAGAAACTTTGGAAATTAATGTAGTTAAAAATGCAAAGAGTGTTTTAAATTAAAGGAGATCACAGTTACTGATGTATTGAAAAGTTCATCTGTGGTTTTTAAAAGGCTTTGAGCCAGTTTTGGTTTTTGAAAGTGTGCCTAAAACTGGCATTCCTTTAAAACTCTACTGCATAGCCATCACTCAACTGAAAAATAAATGTCTAACTATAAAACAATTTTTATTTCATTCATTCCTCTATTCAGTCATTCAGCCATCCATTGACTCCTTCTACGTGTCAGGTACTGTGTTAAGAGTTAGACACAAGGAGGGGTGCTTGGGTGGCTCAGTTCTTAAGGGTCTGCCTGCCTTCTGCTCAGGTCATGATCTCAGGGCCCTGGAATCTAGCCTAGTGGGCTCCCTGCTCAGCAGGAAGCCTGCTTCTCCCTCCCACTCCCCCTGCTTGCCTTCCCTCTCTCGCTGTGTCTTTCTCTGTCAAATAAGTAAATAAAATAAATACAAAATTTAAAAAAGAGCTAGATACAAGGGGATAAATGAAACATGGTCCTTGTCACAAATCATCTCTGAATCTAACATTGAAAACCAAAAAGTGTTGAATACCATGATCTAAATTATAATTTCTTAAGAGTCCCATTATCATAGTAGCTAACATTTATTGAGTGCTTACTATGTGTCAAACATGGAAACTGAGGTTTCAAGTAGATTGACCCAAATACCTAATGACACCAAGCTAGTCATTCTAGCCCGTTTGTGTGTCCAGAGTCCTTACTCTGAGCAGCTACACCAAATGAACCCTGAGATCCACCGAAATATGGAATATGGTGGCTAAAAAAACAACTTTGAAGAAATTGCAGGAGATGGTAACAAAGGGCTTACGCTGTGGTTTTCATGATAAAGAACTGTTCCTTTGGTGAGGAGGTTCTTTGTCCTTCACATTCTCATCCAGTTCCTAGACGACTATTCTGCCTGTATCCATACTGTCTAGATTCATACATTAAGTCTAAGGTTAAATGACTAACTTAATTCCATGAGTTACCTTTAAAAAGAAAAGCTTTTCATTGTGCCCCGGCTTGTGCAATTAAACTGCCTTCTGTCTCAGCGTCTGACTGTGGCTGTGCTCAATGGTTCCCTGGCAGCCCGAGGTCAGGGAGTCGGGTAAAGAAGATTGTTCCCCTTCAACTCTGGTCCACCCACCCCCATTCTGGGCTCTCGGGTGCTCCCATTTACAAGGCTGAATACCCAACAACAGAACCTCATTACTGCTGAGGCAGACCTTCACAAGAGGGCACGGGTCACACTAGCTCTTTTGTTCTGCGCTTCTTCCAAAACATTCCGTCTCTTTCAATTTCCCCATCTTTTTCCCTGGCTTGCCCTCCCTCTTCCTTCTGCAAATCCACCCCTTACTGCCTTGATGCGCTTCCCCTATTATGTTGCTTTTCCTGCAAAACAAAACTTAGCAAGTAGGCACATAGGCCAGACTCGAGTGGTTATTTGAGATAGACGTGGCGCTGCGCACATCTATGGGATGGGAATCAGCAACGGCCTCCTGCGAAGAGGACCACGGACAACTCTGCCAGCGTCCTAACAGACACCATAGACCATGCTGAGATCTCCTGATATTAAAAAGACTACTCCAGAGGGACACCAGCAAAAATATTCACCATCCCAAGAGAGTCATGGAGGCTTGGATCCACACCATTGATACAATATGGGGGAATTAATAGGGCAGCGTAAGCCTCCTTGGCATCCTTCCCATTGCTTCCTCTCCATGCAGGCATGAAATTCAACAAAAGCGAAGTTCATTTGATAATGGTGTCATCAGTAGCCATCATAAAATCGAAATGGCTAGTTTCCTATGCAGGCTGTTCCTACCGCACTGTTTATACCCCAGTCTTTTCTGAGAGTAACCATAGCATTTCTGCTTCATGGATACAGGTGTTCATGCTCCCCACCCTGCAATACAGTGTCATAAACCAACTTTCACCAGTCCATCCCAGTGAAACCACCCAATCACACTTCAGGAAAGACCTCTAGAAGACGTGAAAAGTCCTTACCACGCTCTAAAACCATCTGAAAGGTGAAACGACGTTTGTTGAAATATAGTTATATCACGTATGTTTACTTACACCACCATTCTCTGCCTAAATCTAAGTTTCTGAGGAGCAGAGTGTTATAGGAGTAAGAAAAAAGGACTCTGTATCATAGCAACTAAGGACAGGCTTTCGGGGGCACCTGGGTGACTGAGTCAGTTAAGCCTCCACCTTCTGCTCGGTTCGCGATCCCAGGATGGCTCCCCACTCAGGGGGGAGTCTGCTTCTCCCTCTCCCTCTCCCGTTCCCCCTGTTTGTGCTCTCTGCGTCAAATAAATAAATTAATAAATAAATAAAATAAAAAGTAAATAAAAAAAGACAGGTTTTGTCCATGGCTTAGAAAGGGAAGTGACTACCTTAAATCCATGAAACAGCACAGTTCCTTCTGTTGTTCAGCCAGTCTCCACACTTGAACCCAGACTCACATCTCCCCAGTGATAAATGAAGAGAAATGAAAAGGATTATTGGATGACAAGGGGGAAAGATGCATCTGAGCTTTTCATAGGCAACTTTATTAGGGTTTCTTTGCATTATTAATTGTTTGGTATTCAGCGACTTTCCTACTTCAGTGAAGCTAACAAAGATCTCTCAAATGTTGTACTAATTTTTTTTTTCAAGAAAGGAAGGAAGAAAGGGGCACATTTTAAACTTCCTTTTAAAAATACAGGATGGGCTCCCGATAAAGTTCTCCCTGAGTTATTTTTTCCCATTCCCCAATTTATGTGCCAAATGTCCTTTACAGCTGGGCACATCTACCTTCAAAATAAATATTTGAAACTATTTTTAAAAGTCATTTGAATAGGCATCAGTAAGTGGTCTTTTAGAGAGACAGTTTGAAAGAAAACTCTTATTATGTTCTCTTCTTCATATAATGGTTGGAGAGTTGTATTAAACAAATGGCTGCAGAAGATCCTGAGGTTGCAAACGTCTCTATGTGATACAAAACATAGGGAAAATGTAGCAACTGTAATAGGCTTTGAGCTACTTAGGGAGCAGAGTTTGGGTCAGTTTTTTATTTTTTTTTTTTCTTTTTTTTTCTAATGGTGAACTTCATATGTGAATACAGCTTGCTTTTCTCTTAGAACAAATAATAATTTCCCAAAGTCCCAAGCTGATCCTGGATATATCTGCGGTTTATATTCTGTGATGAGACAAATTTCCTGCAAATAAGGATTTCTCTTCCCACTTTTTGATGTTGGGTTGCCTTGATTGGATGAAAACAAAAAAGTAAGGAGCCGTCAATCTGTTTTTTTTTTTTTTCCAGGTCTTTTCTACTCCTTTTGAAATTAGTTACAGCCTGCTTTTTGTAGTGTTGTAACCAGCCTGACCTAATTTAATTACCATGACTTGTGTGGTTTAAAGATAAATACTTTTATTCATTCCGTCTACTTTGTGTATGTTTCCCTCTCTTTCATACAACGCTCTATATTTTAGCATTCAAAACCCTTGTCATTTCTTTCTTTCTTGGGCTAACACAGAGTTAGTTTTTATAGTGGTGTCTATATTCACGAGTTTTCTTTGATGCTATGTTTGCTCTCTCCCTGCTTTGCTGTATGTGTTTCTGTGCTGGGAATCCTGGGCCTTTGTGGGACCCAGACTAAACATTCTTTGACTTGAATCACAGAGCATCACTACTGTACGTGTCCCTGGGCAGACCCAACTGCTCTAATTTAGAAGTAGAAGTGGGGGAAAGGAAACTGAAAAGAACATGGCAGAGACTTGGGGCTTAGAAAACTTGCATTGAAAATTTCAGCCTGCAGCATGTACCACCAGGCCCAGGAAAAGATTAGATGTTCACTCAGGCTATTTAAAATGGGAAACCTATTTCTGTTATTCCAGATTCACTGCAAGTCTTGTAAAGGGAATGCTTACCATTTTACTGGTGCTTTCTTCCTGAGAAAAGAAGGCATGCGGAAAGATTTTCACAGTAAATAGATCGCGCGCTCTCTGACTATTGAGCTATAAGCTCTAATAAAATGAACATCATCATAACAAGGGGAGTGAATAACCAGCATTAGGGTCTCACGAGGGAATGCCTAGATCGATTGGAGTTAATCTATTAACCTCCTTGAGCTCACTTGATATGTACCATCTGAGGGAGCCCTTTGTTTTTCAAAGAAAGGAACATATGCTGAATACTTATGGAGAATAAAACAAAGTGTAAAATCAGCTCTGAGTCCCGCACAGATTGTGTCTTGCTACAGGTGTTGCGGAGCCCTTTGCCCGCCCCTACAGACCCTCCTCTTAAAAAGGCTTCCCACAGCACGCTGCCTTTGCAAATTGTCCCACAGAAAACGTGAATGGGGCCCATTCTGCCACATGCAACACCATCTGAAATGGCACAAAAACCTGCCATTCTGCAGAACAGACCCGTCTATTTAAAAAAAAAAAAAAAAAGTCAGAGAAAAAGAAATTCAAGGACGCTGTTTCCCTTCACAATCCCTGGTTTGCTTGGGCACATGACAGGAGGTTTTTTTTTTTTAATCTTGCAAATGAAGTAAAAAAAAAAATGATTACAAAGATGTCATTAAGAGAAAAGTTATATTTGAACTGTACAAATAATATTATACCTCAAACAAACAGAAGGAGGCTTTTTGGAAAAGCCAAAAGCCAAAACCCTGCAGATTAGCAGTGAAACAGTTCCATTACCTGGATTTTCACAATGTGTTGAAATTGCCAAGAAAACAGTTTCCTGCGACATGGGTCTTCAGGTTGTGACAAATGCCTTTAAATTAATCTGCAGCCAGAGAACACTGAGCGTAAATGTGATAAAACAATGCCAAAAACCCCACTGCAAGAGGTCACAGTTTATACCAAATTAATTAGTATGCTCAGGTTATATTTAATTTGGGGAAGCAAAGATCTCTCTGGTATCTTAAGTAGTTTATGGTTAATACTCAATACTGCTTTTTTTTCCTCAATTGTCTGAGCTATAGCTCCTTTGTTCACTATGATGAAGTTTTAGGATATAAGTGAGGTTCAGTGGGGTAGAGTCTGGAGCCAACCACCAAGAAAGAATTCTTGAGACGTCCTTGGTGCAAAATGGTGGTCATTGAAGCAGGGGGTCAGGACCAGTGGGCAGGAAGAGTCGCTGCTGCCCCGGGGCTGTGAGGGGTGGTCCATTATATATTTGCAAGTTGGGAGGGGTCAGGGTTAATGTAAGTCTCTAAAGAATTTGGAAGCAAGGTTTCCAGGACCTTGAGGGGCTAGCTGTTGTTGGGAAAAAGGTCATTTATTACGATCTAATAAAATCTTAGTCAGGAGACCCTTTAGATGTATATCGGTGGTTCATATGCTTGGGGATGATTTCCAGCATGAATCTTGGAGGGTTTAGAGATAAAGGAAGTTTCCAAAGGAATTTTTATATGTTAAAGTAGACATAGAATCCTGGTTGGGAGTTGGGGGGGGCACAGTCAGGCTAGGATTGCCTTTTGCCCTTAGCCAAGTATTAAGGTGGAGGAATGTCACTCTGCCTGTTTCAAGGACTTGTCAGTGGGCTCTAGGTAGTAAGGAAATTTAATAACTTTTCTTCTGCCTCTGTTTCCCACATCAACCAGAATTAGTTAAAGCTGTAGAGAACTTGATTTCTGAGTTAAAATCTCTGATGTTCATCACAGAAAGTACAACAGGATCCTGGTACCCATCAAAGATAGCAAAGATTACTCAAAGACAGGGCTGGTTTCTGGTGTTATATCCCCTCTGATATGAAGGGCACAGGGACTATACCGAATTCATGAAACTGCTGAAAGAAGCAGCACCTTTGACAGCAGGTGGCAAGCCATATAAATTTTCACCGGCATACAGTATGAGCTCAAAGTACATGGTTTTCTACAGTGGCTCTTAATTATTTTCAAGTTAACCATATAATTTACCCAAAATTTAAATATTAACATAACCATTATTTATTCAATAATTTTCCAATTTGTGACCAGCTCCAGAAGGTCTATCCACAGGCTTATTTTAAGATAACATATGGATAAATTAACACCAGTGTTATAAAAAAAAAAAAAGTGAATATAGTAAGAATAGAAGAAAGGGATCTTAATATTATTTGATGATATAAAAAGAGGCTATGACAAATTTTTTTTCCCTGAAATCTGTGTGAAATACCACACACTTAGAATTAGGAGAATTTTTAAATAAAGATATTAAGAGTGAATTTTGAACTACTGAATATTAAAACATAATTTAAGCTGGAGTAATTAAATGTTCAGTATTGATTTAGAGATAAATGGACTAAACAGTGAAATAAAATGAGTAGACCGAAAAGAGAACCAACTATGTATAAAATTTGGTTTATAAAAATTGGTAAAATTTTAAATGGTAGAAAAAATAGATTATTTAATAAATGATGTTGAGATAACCAGCTAATCTTCAAGGGAAAACATAAATTGCATCCCTCCATCACTCTCTTACAAAATTAATTCCAGGTTGGGACGCCTGGGTAGCTCAGTTGGTTAAGCGGCTGCCTTTGGCTCAGGTCATGATCCCAGCATCCTGGGATCGAGTCCCATATCGGGCTCCTTGCTCGGCAGGGAGCCTGCTTCTCCCTCTGCCTCTGCCTGCCTCTCTGTCTGACTGTGCTCGCTCTCTCTCTCTAACAAATAAATAAATAAAATCTTTTAAAAAAATTAATTAATTCCAGGTAGATAAAGGACTTAAAGTCAAGAGAAAAAATAGAAAAAGAAGCCCTTGAAACACAGGGAGAAAATGTGTGTTTTTAAAATAATCTTGGCATGGGGAAATCCTTTTTAAACAAGACTAAAAACCAGAAGTAATAAGGAGCAACACTGATCAATATGACCACATAATTGTGAAATATGTCATAAAGTTAAAACACATACTTAAAATCTTAAGCATACCAGAGCATCTGCAACAAGAAAAAGTGAATATTCCAAGAGAAATTGATGGAAGCATAGTCAATTCAACTGATACAGCTAATAATAATAACAGTGCCAACAACTGATGAGTTCCAAGCTTTGTGTTACAGAAATGAGATGTGTCATATTATTGGATTATCACAAAAATGTGTATAATTTGTAGATAAGAAAATTGAAGCTCACAAATTCCTACATCCAAACTTACATAATGACAGAGTAACAGAGCACGGACATGGTTTATTTGATTCCTAAATCTCTGATCTTAATTATTGTTCAATAACACCTCCTATAAATAAAAAATCTTAAATTCTATACCCTGCTTTCCTAGGTGAGCTCCAAGAACCAGCAGCATGGGCATCACATGGGATTCTACTAGAAATGCAGAATCTAAGGCCCCATCCCAGACCCACTGAATCAGAATCTGCCTTTTTAGAAGATTCCCATTGGTTCTCATGTAATTTATTTTTTTAATTTAATTTATTTTTCTTTCATTGTTCCAAAATTCATTGTTTACACACCACACCCAGTGCTCCATGCAATACCTGCCCTCCTTAATACCTACCACCAGGCTCACCCAACCTCCCATCCCTCTCCCCTCCAAAACCCTCAGTTTGTTTCTCAGAATCTACAGTCTCTCATGGTTTGTCTCCGTGTACTTCAAACTTTAATAAGTACTAGTGCTTGTCAGACTTTGATAATCATTAACTTTGGTTACTAAACATTAATCTAAAATAACTTTATAGTCATGATCCCAGGGTCCTGGGATTGAGCCTCACATCGGGCTCCCTGCTCAGCAGGGATGCCTGCCTCTCCCTCTCCCACTATCCCTGCTTATCTTCCCTCTCTCACTGTCTCTCTCTCTCTCTGCCAAATAAATAAATAAAATCTTTTTTTAAAAAATGACTTTAAAAAGTATTTTTCAATGGTGTAGATGAAAAAGACCATAGGTCATATGACCATAGGTCTATGACCATAGGTCATAGGTGTTGGGAGAAGTGGAGAATAGGAAGAGAAAAGCCACACTGTGTGTAATTGGAAATCTTTAGAGGAACTTTGTAGATATGCAACAAGTTTAAAATGGGTTTGAACTTGCAATCTCACTTCTGAGCATTTATCCTAACTGGGCAGAGTCCGAAGAGATGCACTATACTAGTTTCCTATCACTGCTGTGACAAGTTACTACAAACTTAGTGGTTGAAAACAACACACATGTATGACCTTAGAGTTCTGAAGGTCAGAAGTCCTAAAATGGGCTTATGGAACTAAAATCAAGGTGTCAGCTGTGCTACATTCTTTCTGTATTTTCTTTGCCTTTTCTAGCTTTTAGAGGTTGCCTGTATTCTTTTGCTCATGCCTTCTTCCCTCCATCTTCAAAGCCAACAACACAGCATCTTCAACTCTCTCTCTCTCTCCCTCCCCCTTCATCCTCATTCTCCTTCTCTAACACTGGTTCCCTTATTTCCTTCTTATTAGCACATTGAGCCCACCTGAAAAATCCAGGATACTAGCTCATCATACAACCCACAACTTAATCACATTGACAAAGTCCCTTTGACTGTGTAAGGTAGCATACTCACAGGTTTCAGGGTTAGGAAGTAGAGCTATTGGGAAGTCCATCATTCTGTCTGCCACAGATCCTGTAAGATTTTTTTTAATCCCAGTGCTATTTTAATAGTAAACAATTAGAAACAAAATAATGCCCATTCATAGTGGGGACTGTGGTCTTTTCATGTAATCCAATACTATGTGGCCATTGAACATTATGATGATCACCTCTATTTTTTGAGCAAAATATTCCATATTTTGATGTGAAAGTAAATGCTAGCTATGAATCAGTTCATATACATATGCAGAATTGAACATACAGATCTAAGAAGACAGAGATACAGAAAGACAGAAAGAAAGAAAAATGAAACTGGTAGTTTCACCATTATATTAACAATATTTAGCTCTGAACAGAGAAATTTGTGGCAATTTTTACTTGCTTCTTTATACTTGCCTACATTATTTGATTTCCTTACAATAAATATGTATTATTCTTATCATCATATAAAAATGAGAAATTGTTTTCATTTACCACACACATTTTACTACACATTTAAATGATCACAAATACCTTTTTTTAGACCAATTATTAGCAAGTTGGCTTTGACATGAAATATGGTGACCTGAAAAGTATAACATGCATGTTCTGATTTGGTCTTTCAATCTTAGGTCACAAGCTGCTCAAAATGCCAGAATATCTGGAAGGAAGTGATGGATTTAGCTCAAATGTACATAAACATTTAAATAAAACCCAATAATACCTAACTTTTGACAGCAAGGTGATAGCCTTGATAAATATTCTTACCTTCTTAGAGCATAATCACAGATAAGCCTAACTCACTTTTCTCCATAATAGGCAAGATTGGATAAATACTTCTTACTTCCTTGGATGTGAGTTTATAAAGAGACCAGTAATTTCATTTTTGTAGTAAGAAAACTATTACCAGTATATTAGGCCAAAAAAGTCCTAGATATGCTAGAAAATAAAATTAGCCTGGCAGAAAAGCCTTGAGTGAATCTAACCTGTGTAAAATATCTAAGATTTAAAACATTTCAGAGGAGAGCCTGTGTGCCTCAGTCATGTAAGCGTCTGCCTTTGGCTCATGTCATGATCTCAGGGACCAGGGATAGAACCCCACTTAAGGCTCCCCTCTAAAATTCTTCTCCCTCTCCCTCTGCCCCTCCTCACCATTCATGCTCTCTCTCACTCTCAGATAAATAAATAAAATCTCTAAAAAACTGAAATATTTTAGAATGCATTTGAAATCAAAGTTTAGAACCAACCCAACCTTCTAATGCCACCAGATATCTCAAGTTAAATTAGGCCTGAACATTAATGCAAGTAACCTGTGGGATTAAGACATAACCCTCTCATCTGGAAACTTCATTCATTAAATATCAAATAGCTTCTTTTCAGATTAAATGAGATACAGCATGTAAAGCACCTAGTACAATGAATGGTACATAATAAATTTGGAATATTAAATTTCAAATTAATATTTAAACACATTAAATATTAGTTATATCCCATCATTGATATGTAGAGAGAACTATGTTCAGTGAGTTACTACTTGTCAAGAAAAGAATGCATTTGAACTGGAGATATATGAATATTGAAGATCTAAAATCAAAATTTCAGACAGGATTAAGGGACATGGAACATTTGTACCAAAGGATTATTAGAAATCAATTGCTTAGCTGGTATATTAATATCATTATTGTTGCAAGCCAAATGTTTGCTATTTCTTGTCCACTGACACTTGTACTCTAAGCTATCAATAGACAAATGTGGTTGGAGTTGGGGGTATTTTTCTCATTGGTCTAAGAGCAAAACACAATGTTGTCTCTTTTATGAATATAAATTATTTCCCACAGAGGGGGGCAGTGGGGAGCTGGTGATAAAGCAAGAGAATATCAATTTTAGGTAGAGACTTCAAGACATAAAGAGGACTGGGGATACTAATGAAATCAAGAGGCTCTGCTCAATTAGATATTTTAGTAATGCTCAGGGATGGCACTACAGCTTTCAGAATGTGTGGAGGTATCACAAGGGATACATAGAAAAATGCCTCCCACAAGTCCTTAATAACCTTAACTGATTATATTCCATGGTCCGGGCTCCTTTCTCTGTACTTCACTTGCAGTGTCTCACTTGACACCCACGTGAACCCCATGAGATATGTACTACTATTAACTGATCTTTACAAATGAGAAAACTAAGAATGGTATGTTTGGGGACTTGCTGAAATTCACACAGCTATTAACTATCACAGGCAGGATTCAAACCTGGAAAATAAGACTCCAGAATTTTGTGGTGAACCATGAATCCACACTGCCTCCCTTGCTGTTCACGTTTCTGGAGCAATACACAAAAGGACTCTTCGCAGCTGAGCTCAGTAATACATTTCATGGTGAGCTCAATCTGTTGGGCTATTTTTTCTTTAAGCTTCCCAAGATTGATAACATTAGGGAAACTGAGACAATGTAGTAAAAATCAGGTTGGCATTTGGATCAGTTGTATCTTGTTCGGGGTTCCTTCCATACTAACCTAATCTAGCAATATATTTTATACCACCTGAATTTATTTGTACTAAACATGACAAGGTCCCAGGCAGTGAATAGATATAATCTAATTTTGAAGTAAAAATTGAAATAGGGTTTCTCCTCCATTTACTTCTTGAACCATCTAGAATCTCATACTGAGTACTTTGAGAGGCATGTATAGACGAGTCATAATTTTCTGGAAAAATATCACAGCTAGACCCAACTCAGTGACAAGGTGCCTCCCCATTACCATTACTGAAGATTTTGTCTGTTTTTATTTCCTTTAACCCTGCTGGATCCACTGCTTCCTGAATCATCTCTGCTTCTTCCAAATGAGCTATGGTTTCTTCTCTTGCTTGATTTGTGATTCTCAGGAGCTCAATTGCCATAATAAGGTTGGAAAAAGAGGTCAAGTTCAAAAACAATTCCTGATCTTACCCTCCTCCCACCTGCATCACAGGGCTATTCATGACTCTAAGCTTGTCCCCAGCAACCTTCCTGCCCCTCAACCTCTCTTATTCACTTATCCTGGCAAAAACACTGTACTTTTGATATAATAGCCAAGTCCCATCTTTTGGAAGCCAAGAGTGGTCTAATGATGTCTGCCTTCCCATGAATGTGAGTGAGCTTATTTCAAACTTGTTTATGTTTGAAGGGGACACACATGGAAAACCCTTGGTGAGGCACATGGGGATGTTGGGAAGGTGGCACACCTGAAGAGAGCATGGAAGCTCCGTATCACCTCTCCTCCCCATACCTTGCTCTATGCACCTATTCCATTTGGTTTTTCCTGAGTTGTATCCCTTATAATAAACCAGTAAGCCACATGTGGACAACTTAGAATTTATTCTAGAGAGAAGTTCAGCTGAAGGAGAAATCAACTGGCCACCAGGGAGGAGGGAATAAGGAGAGGAGTTCAAAATGGATGTTTGAGGGCACCTGGGTGGCTTAGTTGGTTAAGCCACAAACAAATAAACAAACACCCAAAAAGAATTATTTTGATTAAGTCTAACATAACACATTTTTAAAAAACAAAATAAAGCAAAAAAACAAAAACAAAAAAAGTGAAACTTAAGACAAACAAAAGAATTAAGAAATATTTTGTGAGCCACATAAATTATTTTGTCTACAATGAAATAGGATGATGATGGCTGTTATACAAGCTAAGATAGGTCCCTGATCACTAATTTCTCCAGCTAATTCATAAAGTAATATTCCTGAATTCAATCTTCCTGTCCCTTCTCTCCATTATTCTCTTCTTAACAGTTATTCCTTTCTCCATGCCTACTCTCCTCATCAGCGGGGAATCTGTTTCTCCCTCTCCCTCTACTGCTCCCACTGTTTGCTCTCTTTCTCTCTCTCTCTTTCTCATTCTCTTGCTCTTTCTCTCTCAAATAAATAAATAAAATCTTTTTTAAAATTGGATATTTTGAATGAAGATATATGACATAGACTTTGGTAAGAAAGAAATACAAAAGTAAAAGCAGATGAAGCAAAGTCCCTGATAATTTAAGAGGGATTCGGATCAAAAGCAAAATTGAAGGAGGGACATTAATCCCTCTAACACTAGATGAGAGAACATAAAAATTATATCAGTCAGAAATAAGTGTGAGGGACTTTTTTGGGCAATGGGAAAAGCAAGGTGGAGGAGGTAAGCAAAATTCCCAAAACTTACTGAGCTGATGGGAAACATGATATCTACAAGAATAACCAGGGTTTGAAGCTCTAGGGTCTGAGGAAAGAGTGAAGGTTTGCAATACTTCTATGAGAAATGGTCAACTTTACCAGTCAAAAGAAGTAAAATTTTATGAAGCAGCACTGGTGTTGGGGTTAAAGAAATTATAATTAATGTTAGAGAACTTTCTATCAAAACTTTTGTGTACCAGGATAAAACTAAATATTTTGCCTATTTTTTGGCCATTTTTCATAGAAGGTTGACATAGGTGCATGAACATTAAATGTTCCAACAAGACCATAGTTTAAATGACTGATTATGGGGTTAAGCTCAGAAAAGAGAAAAAGGAAACTAGGAAAGAATTGTTAAAATAAAGAAAATGGAATGTGTCAAGAACACTAAGTCTTCTTAAGTTTGAGGAGTAGAGTGGAGGGCAGAAAAAATAAAAGAATAGCAGATTTTGTTCAGAAAATGGACATTTAGAGATTATAGTTAAAGTTTATAGATTAAAATTATAGTTAAAGATTTCAGACATGAGGTGATCACAGTGATAATAAATTCCAGGTGAAACAACATGAAAGTGCTAGCAAGGGGGAAAAATGTGTTTTTTGAAGTTAAAGAGACAAAGGAAATCTAAGACCAGATAGTAATTGATCACCATTTTACAAAGATGTTGGAATCATCCAGTATGATGGCCCTAGATGAATTTGGAAGGACTGTGAAAAATCTACCAATGTCCTTAATAAAATGTGACAGAGTGACAGTACCCTGGAGACTCTGAGAATACCTCCCAAACAAGAAATATACAGAAGTATGATGTATAGAAGAAATAGAGGAAAAAGCAGCTTTCACTCTGGGATTTGGCTGTATGTGGCTCAGAGGGCCCAGTTTCATTTATGGTGTGGAGCTGGATTTGTTCTACGAAAACCTAAAGATTTAGGGCATACCAGCTTGCACTTGCAATAATTATATTTGGCAAGAGAATAAATATATTCCATGCTTACATAGCTAATGCAATAATTCCATGTTCTCAGTCAATACTTGTCTTTTTGGATAGAGTAAGAGTTCTTTTTCACGACTTTGATAAAATGGAGGGGTTGAATGTGCATATTATTTATGATATATATTATATATCATACATTATAATTATATCTATCTTTCTACATAAACTTTATAGAGTAAAAGTTAGAAATTAAGGATGGCTTGACAAAAGTGAGAACAGCCAAGACTATGTAAAATTCCTACTCACCGACAGTGTATATCTTCTTTTAACTTATTGGAGCAGTGAACAGTTCATAAATGAAGACCCCCTCAAATTTTAATCTTCAGAAAGAGGCCAAATTAGAGAATTTAGGAAACCCTAGAAATTTTATTACTATTTCTATCTATTACCTTTGCATTACAAAATTTATAATCCTGGTTAAAAGACAATCAGATTATGTTGAATCCTTTGTATTTCAATTTATTCCTCTACAAAACAATGATTCACTTACTAAATAAATAAGTATTTAGCACCTACTATATTCTATTTTATGAGCTAGGTACTTTAGGCACGGTGGTTATATGGGAAATTTGCCTGTAGAGTCTAGTCTTGGATGTTCAAAACTTAATCTCAGAAAATGTGATCATTCTTTGAGATATAGGAACACGTGCAAAAGTTTGGAAAGAAAAAAGACAGCTAACTAAAATTTTTTTTTAAAAAGGGTCAATTATCTTTATTTTGGGGTTGTTATTAGCTACTATTTAAGCAACTTGGAATTTGAAAAATAAAATCTCTAGCCCTTTTCATGCTTACTATATCCATGACAGGATAATATGACTTTTAGACAATGGAATTCCATTTTTTATCTTCTTATATGTAAAAAAATTTGATCAAATGATTTACATAACAATTAATAATGGAAAAGTAATTATATTTATCTCTATCTTATTTATTAAAAT